>CAIGRF010382602.1:24858-39583 GCA_903798235.1 Fraxinus ornus | reverse complement strand
GCATTCAAGTTTGAAATAATATTTAAGTTCATTTGAGAAGTGTTCAACTTTCTCCTCTTAACTTTGTATCTCTTGGTGGATTCCGAGAGTGGTGAGTTATTCTAGCCATGTATCCCTTGTCGGACTCCTTTGGGTGGTGATAATCTGTATCCCGTGGTGTTTGCTTGGGTGGTGAACTATTTTATCCCCTTTGATTGGATTTCTTCATTTTTCATTTTTTCAACCCGGTATCAAATATAGCTACTTGTAGAACTACTGATGCTTTGTATGAATTTTTTGGTTATGAATTATATTTGCGTTTTGATTCTTCACAACTTGTTTTTCCTTTTCCACACAATTAATGTTATGTATTTATAGGGGGGAATATTTGCTTTCCATTTTCAGCCTCATGTTCTTGATTGCTAACTAACTATTGTTTTTTTTTTAAGTTATGTTACTTTTTTTTGAGTTTCGGTCACTTTTTATAGTGTTTGTTACTATTTTCTATTACTTTTTTTTACTAACAAAATCATTTTTTTTAATAAAAATAAGATTGTGTCACACTGTCACTTGCTTAATTTTATGCATTACCATCTAGGGATGTCAAAGTTGCTTGTCAATTTTATAAAAGTGACATTGTGTCACTTTGTTTAGTTTTTTTTTTTTCACCTTTTAAGTTTTTGTCACTTTTTAAGAAGATAAAAAAAATGAAATAATATATCATATTTTCCTAATATAATCAGCATGTGGATTGGCATCGACGTGCTGATTATTTTAAGAACATGATTACGGTGTTGTACAAATGGATGATACTATTTTGATATTTGTCACTTTTTTAAGTTTGTCACTTTTTTTAGTTCGTGAAAAAGTGACAATTTTTATAAAAAAAAGTGACATTGTTTCACTTTTTACACAGTATTTTTTAAATTTGTCACTTATTTTTAAAAAAATTTGTCACTTTTTTTGAATGTTACTTTTTGAGTCACTTTTTTTTATTGTCTGTCACTTTTTTAATCTGTATAACTTTTAATTTGTGCCACTTTTTAGAATTCGTCACTTTTATTAAAATTTGTTTCTTTTTTGAATTGTCACTTTAGTGTTTATCACTTTTTTCAGTCATCTTCTGATTTCTATTACTTTTTTTTAGTGTATCACTTTGTTTGAGTTTGTGTCACTTTATTGAATTTGTATCACTTTTTTAGAGCGTGTCAATTTTTTTTTAGTTTTGTCACATTTTTTGAGTCCGTGTCACCTTTTTTTTTAAAAAAAAATAAGTGAAATTTTTTATAAAAAAAGTGACGTTTCATTTTTTCATTTTATACAGTATTTTTTACTTTCTAAAAATCTTTCATATGATTTTAAGGGTATTTTTCAAAACATCTCTAATTTTAAGGGTATTTTTGTAAGTACCCCAATAATATATATATCAACCACGTACAGATATAATAGGAGTTCTGAAAATCTAATAATAAGTGAAATTTTTTATAAAAAAAGTGACGTTTCATTTTTTCATTTTATACAGTATTTTTTACTTTCTAAAAATCTTTCATATGATTTTTCAAAACATCTCTAATTTTAAGGGTATTTTTGTAAGTACCCCTGTTAATAATCTGTCAGCAGAGACGGACCCAACATCCAGCCAGGGGGACGGCCGCGTGTGCTGGGCTCCGCCGGACTGACGGCAGCGACAATAAGTTCTTCAGTTCAGATCGTCTTCTTCCTCCAATTTCTGCGCTGCTGGGCCTGACTGCTGTTGCTGCCTTTTGTTTTGTTTTTTAGTTTCAAAATGGGCCAATTTGGCCGGCCCATTATCAAATCCCTAAACTAAATTCCCAAATTCTCATTTCTCACCATCACCATCTCCGACTCCAAACTCTCCACTCTCAAGTCCCATCTCTCTCAAGTCTCTATTCTCTCGAGTTCTCCAGGTCCGGGCAGTTCCGGCGCATGCGCGACAACGTAGCGACAGCCGACAGCTGCTTAATTTTCTCATTTTCTGGCAAGTGGAAAGTCTGCTTTCTGATTCTGAGTCTCCGACCGAGTCTGTCCGACTAATTTTGATCAACACTTATTATTTAAAAGATACTGATTGTAGCTTTGTAGGGATATGCTCATATGCACAAACTGACACATAATTGTATGCTTGTTTTTGTTTGCTCTGGGTCCCGTCCCTGTCTGTAAGCAATATGTTAATAACTAGCATCCATGAAGGAATCCACCTTTATTTTTTTCTAACAGTGCCAGAAATTGTAGTCGAGCAATCTAAGGAAAATACCTTCAACATATATAGCCATCAAAATGCATGATGTAATTTACAAGCAACGTGCACGAAAACTTCGCCACCACGCCTGCCTAACTAACCGACATATGCACAAGGAAAAATGAAAAACGAAACGACAAACAGCAGAAAGCAAATGCAGCATATAATGCTTGAATATTTTACACAAGCTCTGAAATTCATTTACGCAGCATCATATACACATAGCCCACAAGATCATGGGCATGCAATCTGATGATTCAGCTGTCTATGAAAGTGATGTTGAGGCATATTTAATTCAGGGAATAATATACTTGTTCAAGTAGTCGTACAACCTGGTTAACATTAATCGGCCGAGAAGCATTTGAACTCAACATAACTGTATTAGGTGAAATAGGCGGTAATGCTAGCACGGCCTCCTGTTGCACACTCGTAAGCTCCAAAAATTGAGCAAGCACATCACCGTCGAGTACCTTAGGCGTTCCAGCCTGTCCATTGAATTCAAAATGAAGTCCAAGGAGAAGTCAGAAAAGTTTCAACTTTTATACGAGAGAGAGAGAGAGAGAGAGAGAGTATGCAGCAATTCGATGTAATTATCTATCATGAAATCATGACTTGACCAGGGAGAAAATGAAGAGATAGATTAACAGTTCGAGAATAGAAAATAGATTAAGCTAGTTGTACACACCCATAGTTTGACACCCTTTGAGGTGTCAAAATTGAGGCCATTGATTTGAATAAGCGTTGTTAAAATCAGTGATAAAATTGTGCCCTATGTGAAAGAGTGTAAACAAAGCTATCAACCATGGTTTAAGTTTAGCAAAACAGTAGAAAATAAGCTGCAATGGATCAGATCTTTCTTCATTTGAATTTTTTTCTACTGAGCTACCATACTTGCTATTCCATGTGGTGTACCCATCAATATCCAAATTTAATAACTTTCAAATAGAATTATATTCACTTTCACACAAATGATAAACCATGGTTCTGAAAAGACGAACTGAAAAAGACAATGAGAGCTCATCCAGTAGCACAAAGACGAGTAACAAAACCTGATACATCAGAAATCAAGCACTTGGGATAAAGCATTTAACCCTTGAATAAAAATCATATTTGGAGAAAAAGAGTGCGAAGTGGCATTCTTCTTGTTAAGTGCGTCTCTTTAGACAAACGGATGTAGAGAAGGCCACAATAGCAAAGAAAATCTCCAAAACTTTTCTCAATGCCGCATTGTTAAAATTTGCCCAGCTGCAGGACAAAGTTGCAAGCTTAAGTTCCATCAAATTTCAATCTGGTTTTTCCAACTGTATAAAGTTCATGGTCCGGATCATCAATTTCGGCTAACCAATAATTTAAATATTGCATGATATAATTGGCACATAAATTCTCTAAATTTCTCTTCTGAAACATCAACCTCTAATTTACAAATTTTTTTACGTCCTTCCATTTCACCACATGTATTTATGTATGCTTATATCATTTCCAAATAAACAAATTTCATTTTCACTAAATATCCTCTGGAGCCTCCCCATGTACTGCAGCATAGTTAGTCATGAATTGTTTTCGCGAATTGGAAAGGTCTATGTGGAATATAACTCAGTTCCAAGGGTAACAGATTGAAAAAAAGATGTGAACCGGGAACAAACATGCCCTCAGACAAGAAGTGGGATCAAGCAAATACATATGATACGCAGATCCTAGGACCTAGATGCGTAGTACAAAAAACTTTTAGTAGATTACAAGCCAAAAGTTCAGTCAGCCTAAACCTACAGAGTTGTCACTCACTGCCAATTAGCACACAATTCTCATGAAACAGAAAGGAGTAAAGCAATCAGAACATTGACATTCATCAAGCACAGAGGCAGTATCAAATTAGTTCTCCAAAGCTCACCAGACTTTCGCGACCACGAAGTTCATTGTGGTCATTTCCTAAAATAGGAGCAGTAAGTGGATGGACCACCAGTCTTGCTTGTACAGCTTCTAACAGCCCATATTCTTCCCTGCAGAAAAGGACAACACTTGTCAAGAACACCTTGCAGCCTATAATTACATATTTTCTGCAAGATTATGTGAAAGTTGGGTAAAAATGTCCTCGAGGATTTATTGATCACATTTTCATAAAAAAAATCTGCTATTATAAATTTATAATGGTTTATAAATTCAGTCAAATTCATACAGTAATTTCATCCACACTCTCACAAGTACTACTCATTATTATCCATACATTTTGTAGGACCCACTACTATTCCTCTTTATGAACCAATTATATATTTGCCAAACGAGGCTAAATTCACAGATTGAGCTTACATTGCCCAAAATCACTTATAGGGTAGATTTAAATTCTTCTGTTCTTTTCTTTTGTTAGTTAAATGAAGAAACAAAATAATATTGTTGAATGAATACTACAGAATAATGCCAGATGAAAAGATAACTACAGAAATATAACTCCGTAAGTGTTGAAACCGTGTTATTAGACAACCAGGTTTTTTATCTTTATCTTTATGAAATTGTTTTAAATTTTGAACAAGGATAGATGGATATCCAGATTAGGTGTTATCTTTTCCTAGTCTTTAGCTTTCCTAGTTAAGCATATCTTATCTCCTATTTTATAGGAGTGGTTAGTTGTAAATCTCCCCTATTTAAAGGAAGAGGATCCTTCAGAATAAATTGATTTACTACTTTCCTAAATTTCAACATGTTATCAGAGCATTAAGATTTTTCCCTCCATTTTTCTGCCATGGTCAGATTAGGTTCAACCGAATCTGATAGCACAGATTCTAGTCCTCTTCCACAACCAAACACTAACCAACCAAACCCTCCTCATGCCTATACTTCAGCATAAGCTTGATGGAACCAATTACCTAGATTGGTCTCAATTGGTGATTATGGTCATATGAGGCAAAGGGAAGCTTGGGTATCTAACCGGCTTTACACCAGCGCCATCGGAGAATGACAGAACATATGCAACCCGCGAGGTGGACAATTCAATGGTGATGGCATGGCTCATGAATTCAATGGAAAAAAGGATTGGAAGGAATTATTTGTCATGCAAGTCAGCCAAAAATATTTGGGAGACAATCCGTGATATGTACTTGGATCTGGGCAACTCGGCTCAGCCATTTGAACTTGAATCTGTTTTGAGAGACTGCAGGCAAGGCGAATCTTTAGTCACGGACTACTACAACACCCTAACTGGGTTATGGCAAGAACTGGACTTGTTTAAAGATGTCACAAAGTACTGCCCCGCAAGTAGCAAAAAAAGTAAATAAATAATTAAGACTAATTTTGAAACGAGTGTGTTTGATTTTGCACACAGATTGAATAAAGATTTGGATGAAGGGGACGAATCCTGGGGGCAAGACTGCTCTTAAGTCTGAAAGAGGCATTTGCAGAAGTGAGGAGAAGAAAGCCGAAAGAGAGTTATGCTAGGAAGCAAGGAGAAAAGAACTTAAAGCTGATACTCCAAATAGCTGTGCCTCAGCGTTGGCAGCAAGCTAGAATAAGCAGAATTTTGGAGCTTCGAATGGTAATTCTGGAGTACACCGAGGCCAGAAACGGAATCTGTGGTGCGACCATTTTCACAGGTCCAATCACAGCCGGGAGACATGTTGGAAACTGCATGGGAAACCAGATAACTGGAAGCCACACAACCAGGTTGAAACAACAAGGGATACCAAGCAGCCTCGGAGGGAACCAACTAGCAGCAGCCAATCTTTAGCCAGGAACAGATTGCTGAAATTCAGAAACTACTTCAACAAAATCAATTCCAGCCGAACCAAAGTTGCCAAAATGGATTTTGCTGAATGATGTTACATGTATATTCACCTTCTTTATATAGTGTTACAAACAATTAAGGATACAAACTATATATGGAATTAGCTATTATGTACAAGGAAACTACCTAATTAACCAAATTAGCGTAAATAGTAAACATCTAATAATGTTGTATGACCCTCTAACCCAATAAAATAAGTTGACCAAGAATCTTTCATATGAAAAGCCGAGTGTAGATGTTGCTGAAGCTTCTGAATAAGATCGTGGTCAAAGTCGGAGATAATAATGTCATCCACATATACCAACAACAAAACGATGCCATCATCACTCTTGTGAAAGAACAGAGATGCGTCATACTGACTTTGAGTACAAGAGAAATCCAAAAGAGTGACGAAACTTGTCAAACGAAGCCCGAGAAGCCTGCTTAAGACCATACAAATAGCGTTTTAGCTTACATATAGAGTCAGCAGAGGGAAGAGGCGTACCAGAAGGAAGTTTCATATAAATGTCCTCCTTGAGATCTCTATGTAAAAACGCGTTCTTGACATCCATTTGATGAAGAGACCAAGACTGAGAAGCAGCGATAGATAACAAGAGGCGAATAGTGGTCATTTTGACCACGGAAGCAAATGTCCCATCATAGTCAATTCCATACTCTTGACGGTTACCCAAGGCGACTAGCCAAGCTTTATAGCACTCAAGAGAACCATTAGAACGAAGCTTGACCGAATGCACCTATTTACTCCCAATAGGTTCCATAGTCGGCGGACATGATACAATATCCCAAGTTTAATTGGCTTCAAGAGCCTCAAGTTTTGCTTTCATTGCCTGTTGCTAACACTCTTTCCATAGCCCGTCTATAAGAGGTAGGGATGGAAATCGAGTTAAAGGTAGCAAACATAGAGCTATGACAAGAGAAACCATACCTATCTGGAGGTCGAGGAACAAGAGAGGTGCGACGAAGAGTGACAGGATGTGGGAGATCATTTGGTGAAGAATCTAATGTCGTAGGTGGAGGATCAGGGAGGCTTAAGGAGACAGATGCTTGAGAAGGAAGCTCGGGAATAATGTCAAATGCGGCATGTCTTCGAGTGTAAACTAGACCAGTCTTGTATCGAGAGAATTCTGTAGGGAAATCAGGCAATACAACACGAGAGGAGAGTAATTTCTGAAGTAAAAAAGGATTGTTTTTCCAAGAAAACATTACGGGAAATTCGAATCCGATGTGCCCCAGAATCATAACAAACACATCCTTTCTGAGTCACACCATATCCCAAAAAGGCACACTTGACAGACTGAGGTGTAAGTTTTGTCATTTCATGTTGTGGTAAATGAACAAACACAACTAAAGGGACAAAGATGAGAATATATGAGATGAAGACCAAATAGCTTATAAAACGGAGAAACATTATCAATAGTGGGGGAAGGTAATCGATTTATGAGATGAACAACGGTAAACAACGCTTCACACCAAAAATGAGAGGGAACAGAAGACTCAATCAGAAGAGCGAAGCATGTCAAGAAGACGATGATTCTTTCGTTTTGCTACTCCCTTCACGTGAAGGGTACATGCCACAATTTTATTTTATGGATGTTCCAATATTTTGTTTCTTAAAAGAATTTTATCGTTCCGTATTTTAAGTAAATATAAGTAAATGAAATTTTTTGGTAACGCTTCAAGATGTATGAAAATTGGGGCGTTAATTATAACAGTAATTCGAGAACATGGCATAACATAAAGAGTTAGAAAGAGAAAAAGGACGAGGAAAAACATATCATACCTTGTCATTGGAATGAAGATTGTTATGCTCCCTAATAGGGTACTTGCCATGACATTATTGCTTGATAAGTTAATATTGTCATTAGCAACATTGTAGTCCCTTAACATATCATCTACCGGGAGCTTGTAAGAGAGCGACCCCTGCAAGAGGAAAAAAAGATGATCAAGTCATTGATGCAGTACACTAGTAAACTATAGTAAGAAAGTAAATTTTCTATCTATCAAAAGTTTCTAAGACAATAGTCCGCAGCATAGTGAAAATGACGTCTATATTCAACTTAAAAAAAAACACATATATTGAATCAAACAAGATTCAGACTTTGGAAAATGATTTTTATTAATTAATAGCCTTTGTGCTCTTCATAATTGTTGGTTACACAACAGAAATTTTTTATATACTTTTTATAAATTCCAAAATGGACTTTTGAACAGCTTATGTAGTTTGTAGGAAGTTCGTATACTACTGGTATACAGGATTCATCTTCCTTCTGCCATAAAATCTCAAGGACAAAAATAACTATAGGTGTCAATTGCGTTATTTTATCTTATAGCCAGAGTTAGAGTCCAGCCAAGCCTTTATCTGCCTTTGGAAGATTTACAAAAGAAAATATATCCTCATCAGTTTCTATGGGTAAAAATAACCACTCAAATGCCTGAACCCACTATCGGAATAGCCTTATCCTAGCTTGATCAAACTTGGTTTCCATATGCCCATCTATTCCCTTCCTTCTGTATTTCCATGGGTTTAGCAGATACTTGGATGTTCAACATGATAGTGATATTCTTTCCTTTGCTCAACCAAGCCCCCAAAGACCGAGACCATTTGATTGTCATAAGCTGCAACATCTTGACAAATTTTGATTCTCATCGCTGTAGGTCTTATCTCACAGATAATAAATCATTGGCACAACTGTCTCATGGGTTGTTGATTTCTGTGGATAAGAGGCAGCATGCTAAAATCCTCGAGATCAATTTTAGTTCTTTTTAGTTGTTCAGATCATGCCTTTTTCTAGCCCATGACATTCACTGTTGTTCTCTCCATTTTGCATCAAATTATCTCAAGTCAACACAGCTTCAGAAATAAAAGTCGAAACAAAAATATTATTTCACATGGTGCATTACTTTTACCGAGTCCCCCCCAACGAAAAGTTCCTTTCCTGCCCTTATATTGCTCTTTAATGCATTGCCTAACATAACGAAGGAGCAAAAATTACATTCATACTAATATCCAAGTTACACCTTTATATTGCTCTTTAATGCATTGCCTAATGTAACGAAGGATCAAAAATTACATTCATACTAATATCCATGTTACAAGAAAGTGTCTCAAACCATCATTGTTACAAAAAATGTTTCTCAAACAAGGTTTTTAGCATAATTACCTTCCTTATGCTCATGGCAATGTCGCCCATGTAATATGAACAACTCAATGTCAAATTTCGCTCTGGACTTGCATTATCTGTAACATGAAGTTAAAACAATTTCAGTCAGTCAATGTTACAATTTTTCAGATATAATATATATAGATGTGACTAAAATAGAAGGCAATCGCCAATCGGGTGAGCAGAGAGATTTTTCATGAGGAGGACAAGCAAGTGACAGAATGGGAAAAAAGAGACCCCACGATTGCCACCTGAACCAAGTCTTATTCCCAATAAATTTGGGGTCAAGAATATGAACACATTTTGCAGTTTCTTTCAGTTCATTGCTAGATCCACCGAAAGAAAATAATGGGCCGAAAGAAAATAATGGGGTGAAGATAAATAAAAAATTAAATGCTCCATTTTAAGCCATATAAAACGAGCTAGAGAACAAATATTAACCATGTGTTGCAAAATGGGAAAAGGCGAGAGAAAATATTCTGGAGATTTAATTCCTTTAACCCATCACTCGCTCAACTTTATGTTGAGTATTAAGGTATTGAACAGGATTGGAGGTCAAAATAAAGGATAAACTCCTTGGTAACTGTGGAATTCCTGATTTTTTGTCCTAATTTCTAGGAAATCCTGCAGCTGTAAATTAGTTTCCCAATTAACGGATGTTATTTTTATCAATTCCCATTCTTAGGCATTTAGTTAGCAGAGTATTTTAGGAAATTAATTTTTTTCCTGATTTAAGGAAGTGATTTATTCCTTCCATTTTCCTATAAATTGTACATTCTTTATCATCAGTAAAGTAAATAAGAATTACACAATCTTCATGGTATCAGAGCAACCTCTGAAACCTAAGAAATCTTCATGACGAAGTATGGCATGGTCGCCGAAAATAAAACTTCTTCCACCTCTGATGTAACTCCCAACCAAGAAGTTCCTGTCACAAGTTCTAATGGTGGATCAAAGAGCAATCATATTCTCATCACAGGACACGGATTCAATGGAAACAATTACATCCAATGGTCGCAGTCCGTCATGATGTTCATCTGCAGAAAGGGGAAGGATGATTTTTATCACTGGAGAGTCTGCCTCTCCATAAACCACTGACCCGAAATTCAAACTGTGGAAGTTAGAAAATGATATGGTCATGTCTTGGCTGATCAATTCTATGACAAATGAAATCGGAAAAAATTTCCTACTCTACAGCACTGCTAAAGAGATATGGGATGCATCAAAGGAAATTTACTCCAGTGATGAAAACAACTCAATAGTTATTTGAGATTGAAACCATTCTCCATGACCTTCGACAAGGTAATTTGTCAGTAACTCAATATTTCAATATGCTGATTCATCGTTGGCAACAAGTGGATAGCTTCGAAGAACAAAGTTGGGACTGCCCTGCAGATGCGAAGAAATACAGGGAAATTATTGAAAAGTAAGAGAATTTTTTAATTCTAATGGGTCTTAACAAGAACCTCGATGACGTTCGGGGAAGGATTCTAGGATCGAAATCACTGCCCAACATCCGACACTTTCCAAAGTGCGTCGTGAAGAACAGAAAGAAGGTGATGCTTGGGTCTCCATGTACTGACCCAGTCATTGGAAATTCAGCTCTAGCTGTACATAGAGGACAACACCACAACAGTGACAATTGACAAAAGAAGGGCCGACCTTGGTGTGATCACTACAAAATACTAAGACACACTGATGATAACTGTTGGAAGATACATGGCAAACCAGCATATTGGAAGCCCACAAGACCACATTTTAACAAAGAAAGACGAGGAAACGACGTCTCCACTGATGAAAGCACCACAGCAACCAAGCAAAATCCTTTCAGTAAAGAGCAGCTTGAAATATTACAAAAGATGTTTTCACAGCAAGTCCCAACTGGTAACCCAATTGGAACCAGTTCCTTAGCACACAAAGGTATTTCTTTAAGTGCTCTTGCTGTAAATAAAGAAAGAGTAAATCCATGGATTATAGACTCGGGAGCATCTGATCACAACTGGAGCTATCAATCTCTTCCATCAATGTAATCCATGCCATGAAAATCTTACTGTGAAAATAGCTGATGGATCCGTCACCAAGGTTGCCGGCACAGGTTCCATTATTATTTCAACAACACTAAATTCAATGCTTCATGTTCCAAAATTGAATTGCAATCTTCTGTCAATTAGCAAGCTCACTCAAGAACATAATTATGTTACTAAATTATATTCAAATCTATCTGAATTTCAGGATTTGGATTCGGGAAGGATGATTGGCAATGCTAAGGTGTGCTCAAGACTTTATCGTCTTAGAGTTGATGAATCTCCTAAAGGACAAACTCACAAAGCAGAAAGTGTAAAGCCCAAGAGTCGGTTTTTCCAGAGCCTCGTTTCCATTGGTCAATTTGTGGCACTATTGTTTAGGTCATTCAAATTTCTTATATCTTCAAAAGTTGTTTCCTTATTCAATAATAAAAATCCAAAGGAATTTCAAAGTGAAGTATGTCAATTTGCAAAACATATTTGCAGCTCTTATTTCATCAAACCTTACATAGCATCTCATCCCTTCTCATTAATCCATAGTGACATGTGGGGATCTAGAATAAAAAATATTACTGGAACTAGATGGTTCATATCCCTTGTGGATGATCACTCTAGGATTACATGATTATTTCTTACAAAAGAAAAATCATGGTCAAATCTTCAAAAATTTAACTCTGATCCAAACTCAATTCCAAACAAAAATTCAAGTGTTAAAAACTGATAATGCAAAAGAATATTTTGACACCATCCTAGGAGGTTATCTAGCGAGTCAGGGCATTATTTATCAAAGTTCTTGCGTCGACATGCCGCAACAAAATGGGGTAGCTGAAAGAAAAAATAGACACCTTTTAGAAGTTGTTCGATCACTTGTGTTCACCACACACGTCCCTAAATTTTTTTGGGGAAAGGCAGTATTAACGGCTACATATTTAATAAATAGAATGCCTTCACGAGTGTTGAACTTTCAGACACCCTTCCAAGTTCTTTTCCAATCATATCCTACTACTCATGTCCTGTCCACCATTCCATTTAAAATCTTTGGTGGTTCCGCGTTTGTCCACATACACCCACAGCATTGAAGTAAACATGATCCTAAAGCCCTCAAGCGTATCTACATTGGGTGTTCCTCAAGTCAAAAGGATTATAAATGCTACTCTCCAGTTACAAGAAATTCTACAATTTCATGGACATCTCCTTTTTTTGACAACCACCTTATTACCCTAAATCTGATATCCTGGGGGAGAACTTTACATGGGAATACCAGCTTTGGGACATTGATACTTCTAATCCATCTCTCTCCACATATCTTTCTACGCCTTCAACTGAGATTCCTCAACTAAATCAGACTCCAAACTCGATTGTTCAGGCAGACATCCTATCCTCAGTCTCTCAAACATCACCATCAGATTCTCAACCATAACCTCAAACTCCCCAGCAAAGCATCCCCGCTGATCCTTGTGAGTTACGTGTCTATACTCGAAGAAACAAAACTCAAGAAAGTAGAGAACAACAGCCACCTGAGCATAACTATGAATCCAACCTGACACTAGAATCACGAGAAAATTCACCTAGGTAACACTATCTCCAATTTTTCTCCCATTGAAATTCCTAATAATGATCTTAACTTGCCGGTTGCCTTGTGAAAAGGTGAGGTCCAGCACCTCCCATCCTATCCTATCTGTAATTTTATTTCATACGATGGGCTGTCAACTGATTACTGGGCATTTGTTAGCAATCTTGACTAAGCACAGGTTCCTAATTCCTTACATGAAGCACTTGCTGTATCGGAATGGAAAACAACAGTTTTAGAAGAAATTCAAGCATTGGAACAAAATGTGACATGGGAAATATCTTATCTGCCAACTGGAAAATCCGGTAGGCTGCAAGTGGATCTTTACCATTAAACACAATGCAATGCAGATGGAAGTGTGAACAGATTCAAGACTTGATTGGTGGCAAAAGGATTCACGCAATCTTATGTAATTAACTATTAAGAAACCTTTGCTCCTGTTGCCAATCTTAATACAGTTTGCATATTGCTGTCATTAGCCTCCAACCTAGACTGGCCATTATATCAACTAGATGTGAAGAATGCGTTCTTTAACCGAGATCTAGAGGAAGAGGTCTACATGGAGATTCCCCTGGTTTTGCTACTCAGACTACTATAAACAAGGTCTGTAAGCTAAGAAAGTTGTTATATGGCCTCAAACAATCTCTGAGGGCCTGCTTTGATAGATTTACTAAACATCAAAAACAGATTTGGGTACAATCAATGTCAGGCAGATCACACTATGTTTGTTAAACAATCATCTAAAGGGACAAAAGCAATACTTTTTGTGCATGTAGATGATATCATCTTGACAGGAGATTATGGAGGAGATACTCGAGCTTAAAAGATTCTTAGCTAAAGAATTTGAGATCAAAGATCTAGGCAACCTCAAGTACTTCCTAGGTATGGAAGTGGCATGATCGAAACGAGGTATCTCAGCCGCTCAATGAAATTATGTACTGGATCTTCCGAAGGAAACATGAATGCTTAGTTGTGAACCTGATGATACTCCTATGGACCAATCTATCAAAAGTGGGAGCAAGAAAAGATAGTGCACCTATGGATAAGGGAAAATACCAAAGATTAGTTGGGAAACTTATTTATCTTTCCCACACTAGACCAAATATTAGCTTTTCTGTCTGTATGGTGATTTAATTTATGAATAAACCAACTGAAGAGCACATGGAGGCTGTTTTCAGAATTTTAAGGTATCTAAAGATGACTCCAGGCAAAGAATTGTTCTTCAAGAATACTTCAAGCAGAGAAGTTGAAATCTTCGCTGACACAGATTAGGCCAGGTCTATAATTGACCAACAATCAACTTCGGGGTACTGCACTTATGTATTGTGAAATTTAATCACTTGGTGAAGTAAAAAAAATAATCTATCGTGTCTCGAATAGGATGGCAATGGGGCGGGTATGGGACGAGTCGGTCATTCCCACCCCCGTTCCGTCGGGTATTTACCTCATCCCCATGCCCGGTTAGAACAGGGTGGAATCGGGGCGGGGCCGGGCCCTTGCCCCATTTATTTTTTCTTTTTATTTTTATTTTAATTTTTTTTTTGTCTTTAGTTAGTAAATGTTATTACTTTTTTACTAATTTGTTGAAAGCAACTTATGTTTTGTTTAAAAATGATGATAAATTTATTATTTTTGTTCGATAAAAAACTTAAATTTGAAATTAATTTTAAAAGGAGCGGGGGGCAGGGCATGGACTATGTTTCCCACGCCCGCCCCATACCCGCTTCGGGGTAATGACCCTCGCCCCGTCCCTGCCCTGTTTACCGAGTTAGACGGGTAATCCCCGCCCCGTTCGTGGCGAGGTTTCACGGGTAGGGGTGGGCAAAAAACCGACCGACCCAACGAAACCGAACGAGCGGACCGGTTTGGGTCGGTTTTTTGCATTTTTTGGGCGGGTTCGGGTTTTGGGTTGGGGGGTCGGGTCGGGGCGCGGGTTGGCACTCTAAACTCGACCCAACC
>CAIGRF010382602.1:0-24786 GCA_903798235.1 Fraxinus ornus | reverse complement strand
TTTGTTCTACATTTTTGGGCCAAATGTATAAAAATTTTGACAGATTAACAGGGATATTATGCTTGGTTATTATTATTATTATTATTATTATTATTTTAATTTTTAGTATGGATAGTGAGGTATACAATTGTACACTAAGCGAATGGCAATATCTTTAGGTAAATAGTTTTAAGAACAATTTTAGTCATTCCTTTATGTATGATGTACGGTTAACACTTTAGAATTTCATCCAATACATATAATTGGGCCAAATATTACTTTTGGCTACAAATATTTAAAGATAGTTTTTGGCAATCCGACCAACCCAACCCAACCCAACCCAACCGACACTTGATTGGGTTGGGACATTTACACGGGTTGGGTTGGTTTGATTTTAGATCAAACCGACCATGTTGGGTTGGGGCAAAAACCAACCCAAATCAACCCACGCTCACCCCTATTCCCGGGTATCGGGTTGAACATATTTTTTTGCCATCCTTAGTCTCGAAGCAGCGTAGAAGCAGAATTTAGAGCTTTAGCTCATGGCATCTGTGAAGCAATATGGCTAAGAAGGGTCCTCCAAGAATTAAGTATTCCAGTTACAGATCCTATGAAGATAAATTGTGACAATCAATCTGCCATTATCATAGTGAAGAATCCAGTTCATCATGAGAGGACAAAACATGTGGAAATCGATCAGCACTTTATCGAAGTAAAAATGCAGTCTGGGACCATAACTCTACACTCCAACATAACAACAGACGACTCCAACATAACAACAGACTGCAGATATTCTCACTAAGGCAGTACCAAGAAAAACATATGAAGCATTCGTTTCCAAGCTAGGATTAATTAACATTTATAACCTAGCTTGAGGAGGAGTGTGAAATTCCTAATCTTTTGTCCTAATTTCGAGGAAATCCTGCAGCTGTAAATTAGTTCCCCAATTAACACAAGTTATTTTTATCAATTCCCATTCTTAGGCATTTAGTTAGCAGAGTATTTTAGGAGATTATTTTTTTTCCTTGATTTAAGGAAGTGATTTATTCCTTCCATTTTCCTATAAATTGCACATTCTTTATCATCAGTGAAGTGAATAAGAATTACACATTCTTCAGTGACAGATAATATCGTAGGTAGAATAATGTTTAATCTCATCGAGTTTATCGCTATTATAGGATAGGCTAGCTAATTCAAAAATTTGAAAAGGAGCTTAAAATAGGGATATGAATAATTTCTGCTAGGAAGGCTTTACGGGCTACATTGATCCAAAGAAATTCACCATTCTTCATGCACTTAGTACAAGGGTTGCAATCATTCATTAGTTTCCTTTTCCATATCGGGGTTTGCAGAACTACCTTTGGCAATACAATGAACCTTGGAAAAGTGTGAGAATTCATATAAAAGAATAATTCTTGAATTTGGCATACAACTTTTTGGCTCAAAGAGTATAAAAGACCTCCTGCATAGGGTTATCTAAATGTTCTTCCTTCAACTCACTGGAAATATGAACATCATCATAATAAAAAAACAACATTTGAGTCCTAAAAGAATTATTTTTATCCTAAAAACATAATATTTTAAAACCAAATTAACTATGACTAGTAATAATTATAAAATAAAGAAACCTAGAACTAAAAGAGGACCATATAAAATTAAAACAATTGTAAAAAATAAAAAAGAATTTGAATTAGAAAATGAAATTGATAAGATAGGATATCAAGAACAATTATATGCATCTCAAGAAATATTAAAATGTTTTAAAGAAAATTTAACAGAAAATTTTGCTAGAGGAATTGTAAGATCTATGATCATAAAAGATATACAGGATATTATAGATAAATTAGGAAAAAGAATAAAAAATATTTCAAAATATGATATACCTTTTGAACCAAGTATAGATATAATAACAGATCTTGATATTATAAACTCTCAAACTTTATTAGATTTTGAAGAATTATTAAAAAACTTATAAATGAGAAGACCAATTAAAAATAGACTACCAGAAGATTATAAAAAATTAATGTTAAAAATAACTTTAAAATTCTATATATCTATAACTAATAATAGACTAACCCTTAATAAATTAAAAGAATATTTAGAATATACGACAACATAAGAATTATTTGATTTTTAAGATTATTTGATTTTTGTTCGCTCTAAGTAGCACCCCACACTAAATTGGTATCAGAGCCATAGAGATCATGGAAGTAAAAATTTCAAAAACTGATTGGTATTATTTAATAGAAGAAGAAAAAAGAGATTACATTTATACAGAACCTACTCCTAAGAAAACAAAAATAATAACATTAATGATAGTAAAAGAATTACCTAAAGAAATAAAAGAACAAATTATAGATAAACTTATAATGGAATCATTAAAAGAAGAATATATATGTGAAAAAATTATTAAAGAATATGAAAAAGAAGATATTATGCTATATTGTAAAGATTATGGAAATTGAAAAGATAGATAATTATTATAAATTAAAAACAGAAAAAGGAATTTATAGATTCTTTAAACCTATCCCTGACAAATTAAAAATAATGACACTAGGAATAATTAAAGAACTCCCTAGAGAAATAAGAGAACAAATATTACATAAATTAATAGTTGATTCAATAAGAAACGAATATATATTTGAAAATCAACTTAATAGAAAAACATAAAAATGGATTTTATGAAAGTAAAAGATGATTTAGATAAAAAATTAAAAAGGATAAGATCTATAGATGAACAGATAAAAGATGAATTGTTAAAACCAGGAAAAATAACAAAAATACAAGAAAATCAAATTTTAAAGTTACAACAAGAAAGATATAAAGAAAGAGCAAATTATTATGAGATAATGGAAAAATTAACTAATAATAATAAGATACGACAAGAATGTAATAAAATAATAAACAAAAATAAAAATAAAGAATGTAAAGCATATTACCTAATTCAATCAAAGAAAAGATAAATGGAAGTCATCGGAGAATTAAAAGAATTAATAAAAATATTAATAAATGATGTTCAAGATGTAAGAAATGAATTAAAAGAAATAAGAAATGATATAAATATATTAAAAATTGAAATAAGAGAATTCAAGGAAAACAACAAAAGCAAAGATAAAAAGATAGATAAAAAATTTATAGAAAAAGAAATGACTAGAATAGGAAAGAAACACATTGAGCAAGAAAATATTATAATAGAATCAGGAAGTATGGATGATGAATTTAGAAAAAAGATTTTACCAAAAATATTAGAAGAAGAAGAAAAAATAGAAAAATCAAAAGAAAAAGCATTAGGAAAATTAGAAATTAAAGAAAATCAAGAAGAAGAAAAAGATGAATGAAGAATTAGATTTACTTATAGAAAATTTTGACCAATTAAGTCTAGAAAATTTAGATGAATATCAAGTTTTGATGAATACTGGAGGAGGACCAAATAGAGCAGAATCCTCTAATAAACAAGAAATACTAGATCCAGAAGAAAGCTATGCACCTATGTACAATAAACCATATAGACAATATTATGATAGAATAAGGAATAGACAACCACCAAGAAATAAATTTGAACCAAATGATGATTATGATAAACCTGTTAATCATGGAGGATCAAAATTAGACTTAAATTGCAAAATAGATATTAAGAAAGCCTTATTAACTTGGGCAGATTCAATGATATTATTCTTTTTATATAATAAAGATGATACATGGGAAAGTACTGAAAGAAGAATAGATTTCTTAACAACTTCTTTTGAAGGAGATGTTAGAAATTGGTGGGAAGGAATAAATAATGATATTAAAATATTAATAAGAAGAAATATACAAACAGAAATGATAAAATCAGATAGACAAGGTGTAGAAAGATTAGTATATTATATTTCAGATGAATTTTTAGGAGAAGATTGGATAAGAAATTATGATGGAGAAGAAAGAAAGGAAAAAGAAAATGCTAGAATAAAATTAATAAACCTAACAATATGTGATATGTGCAAAATCAAAGAATATACTTGTGAATTTAGAGAATATTATTATGTTCAATTTTATAGTAATGAAAATCAAGATGTTTATAAAGATATGTATTATAATAAATTACCAGGTTCATGGGGAATATATTTCAGAATAGAATTTGAAAAACATATTAAGGAAAATCCTGAATTACCTAGATCTTTAGGATCAAGAATAAAATTTTTATTTGAAAGATTAGCATATATATGTCAACAAAGACAATTAATGAAAAAATCAGGAAAATTAACTAGAATATGTTGTGATGATTTAGAAAAACCTACACAATGGGGATGTAACCCTGATAGAAAAAGTATTAAGAGAAGATACAAAAATAAAAAATTTAAAAAATTCAGAAATTTTAGGAAGAAATATATAAAACCTAAGAGAAGATATTATAAAAGGAAATATAATCCAAATAGACAACAGAAAAATAAACCTTATAAAAAAGATAAAAGTCAATGTAAATGTTGGAATTGTGGAGAAATAGGACATATAAGCCCTGATTGTAATAAGAAAAAAGTAAAAATTTTACAAAAAGAATATTTGGAAATAGAAAGTGAATTAAGTGAAATATCTGATATTGAACAATATTATGATAAAGAAGTATACATAAGTGAAACAGATTCAGAAAATGATGGATCAGAATCAGAATAAAGAAATTGAAGAAATAGAAAGAGATAATATAGATAAACAAGAATATGAAGGAATAGATGGTTATGGATTAAAAGTCATTTTTGATAAAGATAAATTTAGAAAAATAGAAAAATTATCATTAAATTTGAAAATAAATAGATGGGAAGCCTTAGATAGAATATGGAAAAGAGAAAGAATATCAATAAATGAATATCATAAAATTGAAAAATCCATAGACGTAAGGACAACTCAAGGAACACATAAATTAAACCTGTTAACAAGAAAAAGAGTAGATGAATTATTATCAAAAATTAATAAAAAACAAAGTGAAAAAATTCAATATGTTTATTTAGCAGGAATACAAATAATGTTTAAATCCTTATTCAGAGAAGGAATAAATTCACCCTTAACAGTAAGTTTACATGATGGAAGAATAATAAATTTAAGAGATAGTCATCTAGGAACAATAGAAGGAAATCTTATATATAAAACATTGATATTTACTTGTTACCCAAAATATTGTGTCTCAATAGAAGACAAGAATTTTGATGATATATTAGGATTACACTTTAAGTTACATAGAGATGATATAATGGAACCAGGAGATAAGATTATGAGTATAGAATATAGAGCCCTATATACATTTACTAATTCCAATTATGGGAATATATACTCTAAAAAACCATACATAGAAGCCCACAAAGAATGTAAAGATTTCAGTACAATAACAGAACCAAGCAAACAAATAAATTTAACTCCAATAAAATATGAACTTAGTATAGTAAGAAATAAACCTGAAGTAACAGAAATACAAGAAGATAATTATTCTAATGAAATCATATTCAAAGATGGAAAATTAATTAAAAGATCAAAAAGCCTTAGGTTACCAAATAGAGAATTAGAAGGAACTAGCAAAACAAAAGAAATAATACTCCATAGAAATGCTGGAAATATGAAAATAGAAGGAGAATATTTTAATGGAAGAGAACATATATCAGGACCTAACATACTAATTGATACAGGAGCAAATGAATGTCATATAGCTTCAGTTAGAAATAAAGGATTAATAATCCATGATACTGAACCATATAAATATGTAAACTTTGATGGACAAATACATACTACAGAATTAAAAGTTAAAGTACCAATAAAAATAGGAGGAATCAATCTTGTAGTACCATGTTATATAGATAATAGTATGAATATAAATCCTCATATCTTACTAGGAATGAGTTTTCTAGATGGATTAGAAGATTATAGTATAAAGAAAGAAGGATTATATATAACGCATAATGGTCAAACTAGATTATGTGAAAAAAGATGAATAATCAAATAAGTTTTCCATTAGCTGTATATATACAGGTTACTATAGTAGAAACAAATATAACAACTTGTGCTTTAATAGACACAGGAAGTGATATAACAATATTCAAAAGTTTCCTAATAAAATCATGGAATGAAAATAGTAAGATAAAAATAACAGGAGTAACAGGAGAAAGTACCCAAATAATTAATAGTGCTGATAAAGTCAATATAATACTTGGAAGTAAACAAGTAATTATAAATAAAATATATAGTTACAATACATTAGAATGTGATATACTATTAGGAAATGACTTTATACAACAATTTCAATATTATAAACAAAATAATTATATGATAATGTTACAAACACCTTGTGCACATTTATTAAAAATTCCAAGAGAATTTAGACCATATAGAGTTCAGCCAGCCCAGCGTGGTGATAAATGGGATAAAAAACCAATTATTAACAAAGAATTAAAAAATACAAATATATTATACAAAAAGATCCTAAAAACAGGAATAGAAATGAGTATAGGAAAAATCATAGAACAGTTAGAAAAAGTTTGTGGAGAAAATCCATTATCATTTTGGAAACCATGCCATCCTAAAGCTAAGATAGAATTAACAGAAAATGTGATTATAAGAGTTAGACCAATGATGTATACTATACAGGATACACAAGAATTCAAGATTCAAATAAAAGAGTTATTAGAACAAAAACTTATAAGACCTAGCAATGGACCCCATAGTAGTCCAGCTTTTATGGTTATGAAACATTCTGAGCAAGTTAGAGGAAAAGCCAGAATGGTGATAAATTATAAAGAGTTAAATAAATATACTAGATTTGATGGATACTTTTTACCAAATAAAGAAGTACTAATAAACCTTGCAAAAGGAAAACAATATTATTCTAAGTTTGATTGTAAATCAGGCTTTTGGCAAGTTAAAATGGAAGATGATAGTATACAATATACTGCTTTTAGTACACCTCAAGGTAAATATGAGTGGTTAGTTATGCCTTTTGGTTTAAAAAATGCACCACAAATATATCAAAGAAAAATGGATAATATATTTAAAAAGTTTAATGAATTCTTAATAGTTTATGTTGATGATATATTAATATGTTCTAATACTAAAGAAGAACATAGAAGTCATTTAATACAGTTTATAAATGAATGTAAAAAGGAAGGAATTGTCCTTTCAAAAAAGAAAGCTATAATAGAAAAACAAGAAATTGACTTTCTTGGATTATCAATAGATAGAAAAGGAATTAAATTACAAACCCATATATCTAAGAAGATAGAAAGTTTTCCAAATAAATTAGAATCAAAAGAACAGATACAAAAGTTCTTAGGATGTTTAAATTATGCAGAAGGATTTATTGAAAATCTTTCAAAAAAGAGACATAAGATACAGATTTTACTTAGAAAAACAAATACTAGAGGATGGAATGAAGAACATACAGAAATTGTTAAATCTTTAAAAGAAGAATGTAAAAATTTACCAAAATTAAGATTACCAGATGAAAAAGATAATTTAATTGTTAATACTGATGCCTCAGATAAATATTGGGCAGCAATATTAAAAACAGATTTAAATGAGATTTGCAGGTATTCAAGTGGAACTTTTAACCAAGCAGAAATAAATTATACTACTCATGAAAAAGAATTGTTAGCAATTATTAGAGGAATAAAGAAATTTTCATTATTCTTATTATCTAAGAAATTCATTGTTGAAACTGACAATTCTCAAGTTTCAGGATTAATAAAAAATAAATTACCAATGGAGCCTCAATATAGAAGGTTGCACAGATGGCAAGCATATTTGTCATTTTATAATTTTGATATTATTTATATTAAAGGTATAAATAATTATCTTGCTGATTTTCTAAGCAGGAACATCGAGTTTGGAGATGGATAATATCAAACAGGTGATATCAGAAATAAAATCTGCGACAGCATTTGCCAAAGATGAAGCTGATGATATAAAAATTGGAATGGAGACATTAGCTGAATCTTTAAGTTATAATGTCAAATTATTACTTGAGATCAGTGAATCCCATACCAAAGTTACCAATGAATTAAAAGATCGAATTGATGCTCTTGAAGCACAATTGGAGTCTACAAATACCAAAAATACAAAGATTGATGCTTTAGCACAATCTCATGATACCAAACAGGAAATACCAAAAATACAAACAGGTACACAGCAAGGAAGCAGCAGTGGACCCAGCCAGATAAAAAGAGATGCAATTGTGGAAAGTCCCCGAAAGGTGACAATAAAAAATGATGAAAAGCATACAAGGGTAATCAGAATCAGAGCAGAAGCAGATGATGAGACCCCTTTAACCCCAAAAGAAGAAGAATATAAATCTTTTGCAAAAATTGTTTACGAATTACAAGATGATGAATCTTATTTCATCGCCCCAGGAGATCATGTCTACCCAAGAATGATCATTACAAATGGTGGAGACCCTAACATGGTCAAAATGGCAGCAGATTATGGATTTTTGGACCTAATTTACCCAGGAAAAGATTTAAAAGAAATTGAGAAATTTGATGGAATCTTCCAAGGAGAAGTTTCAAAATTTGCCAAAGGAAGATTAATATATCTTAAATTTTACTCAATAAGTCCAGAAATTGATGGAATGATATATTATCCTGCAGAACATATCATTACAATTGGATATGTAGGCCGAAACTTTCAGATTGAAGTTGGTCAAAATCGAAAGCCATTACCAAATATTAACAGAACATGGATAAAATCCCGAAGAGTCTTAGGGATGAAAGTTCTCTACAACATGGCAAAAAATCTTTATGATAAAAAATTCCAATGTTTATGCCAATATGAAGGATGGACACTCATGACAAATAATGGAAAGGAAAAATCTTCAATTTTAAAAGAGTATATCCAAAAATTTGATATCCATAAGATTGATGGAAGTCCTTCAACCATACAAGAGTCATGCCAATTGAGGGAGTGCCCCACATGCTATCCAAATGAAAAAGATATGAAAAGATATCTCGCCACTAAGCCAACATAATTGAAGAATCTTGCCAGCTCCATATGAAGACAATAAAGAAAAAGAAGATGTGAAAGAAAGGTGGACAGCTGGAGGAAATAATAGAGCTACAATTATGTAGTGGAAATACTGTTGTAATAATAGAACTCCATTAGTGGAGTATGAGATAAGGAATGATGTAAGAGGCCAATAATCGAGCCTCATGTAGTATTATAAATAGATGCCTTTGGGCTAAGATAGAGGCAGAATGAGTTGAACAACACTTGAGCTTTCAATCTGTGAGAAACCAAAAGATTTCTGTCTTTCATTTCAAATATTGTATCAATTCCAAGATAGATCAATAATATTCCATTTCTTTCATACAAAAATGAAGTTCTAAACTTTCATTCCCGTAGATTCTTGATAGATCAAAGAAAAAACTTCTTTCTTATTTTAACAATTAAGACAGTTTTTCTTTAATCCAAGTCTAGTGATTTGTCCTTGGGAACGACACAGTGAAGGCAAGAAGCTGGAACAGCAAAGATCCCGTTAAGGCAGGAGGCCGTTGAAGGGAACAGTTGCATATTCAGAGCCTGAAGGTCACTCGGTTCTAAGAATAAAGATCCAGATCAAAATTAAGGTAGAACTACTATTTCTTGTTAAATTTTGAAAGAATCTTTTCTAAGATCTTAAGGGAATCGTAGGGATTAAATTTGAATACTTTGAAATTATGATACTTGAATTATTTGCTATCATGTTTAAATTTCATAATACTATTGTTTAGAAATGCCAGGATATACAGTTAAAGGATTAGATCAACTGTTAGCAAGAATAGATGAGAAGATAGAAATAATTAAATCCCAACTAGAAAATCTAGATAAAGAGTCTGAAGAATATGATAAACTCTTAAAAGAATATGGAAGAAAAATAGAAGATTATGCTGATGCACTAGATCAAAGAATGGATTTATATACTAATATTCAAAATAGAAGAAATACAAGACAAATCCAAGATTTACTTTAAATTAGAAGGATATATCTTGCAATTAATGACCCATTTCATTAAGGGTAAAATAGACATTTTGACGAAAAACCTAAAAAGACACTATTCATGGGCTATTCTGAAAGTTCTCCCTTTCACAACTCTCATGGAAGTGCTAGGATCGTTAGACCTCCCAAAATGTAAAACTAACCACTCATACAAGTCATATGCTAAGTTTTAAATCACCCCCGGGTCTAATCTTGATCTGATGGTATCATCTATGAAGGCATATCTTGCAGAACTTAGTGGGTCTATCTAACTCATCCAACATATCCTCAAGCCTAAGAATGGGAGGTAATTTTGTTGATCGTCACACATTCTCCACAATCCTTCTTTCTTCAAAGTGAGTAAAATATGCACACCACACAAGGTCACAAGGAATCTTGCTATTACGAATGAGCCTCGTCCTTAGTGCCCTATATTTACCTATTCAACTTGGCTCTCTACGCAAGGTTCATCATATAATAATAAAAAGAAACTGTGATCTTACAACTATGTATATTGCACGTTGTATGTCTAGCTTGTGTGGAAGCTCATCACATAATTTCCTTCGAAGTATGACCTAAATTATTGTCTAATAATACTTCTCACAATACCTCCGCCAGCCAGAGTTGGATTTCAGCACCCGAGACAGTGCAACAGAAACTGCATAAGCTGAATCACATTATTTCAGACAGTTTTAAGGATAGTTCTGAGAACACTATTTACATTTTAACAGGATGTACTATTTACAAGAAAGAAAATATATGTGGTAGTCACACGAGGTGCACAAATCAATGTACCTTCTAAATAATTTGCACATGACAATACAGCAACACTCCCCTTCCGATCCGAAACAATGGCAGTATTAACATCCACAAGAACACAATCAGCAACTAGCCTCTGGACAGGATCACAATAAACTAGCTCCAGTTTTCTGGAATCCTGGTCGAAACAATAAATGGAAGTTTGCACCAGATCAACACCAGACAAAATAATATATGCCACCCCCATTTAATTTTTTCCGAACCACATAAAAATGACCTGTCTGGGTCTCAAAATAAAACCTTTAGCAAGAAAAAGGAAAAAGTAAACAAGTTTAGATAACAAATTGGGGGAGGATATAATTTAAAACACAATACAATGACTGATCTTTATCCATAATTAAATTACTTGACATTGACTTTAGTGGTTAAATAGACAATTTCCAGGGAGTATTATCTTGTAAATCCATTTTACTTTTTAAGATAAACTTTTAAGGAAATCTAAATCAAGTAATACTATTTTAAAAATGTACAATTGTGCAAGGCCATATGCAGATCAAATTTTTTTATAAATATAAATCAATCTAGATCTAAATCTGAAGTACGCAATCTAAGTTCAACTTTGACAGCAAACAGATTGTTAATACTTCAAAGGAAGTCCATAATTGAAGTTTTGATTTTGAAAACAACTACTAAAATAGAGAAGACATATTGAACATGTTCACGATAGATTCATAATAACATTATCTACTCGAGCATACTCATGCTCGGTATGACTATTTATCTAGACTTGAGACAAAATTAATCTACATTAAATTTTTTATAGCAAAACTGTTTGAATGACAATTGACAAGTTTTGATCAGTAAAGAAATTTCAAAATCCGAGTTAGGTTTGGCCTGGCTTCTAAGAAAACTGAGTAATATTGGAGTATAATTAAATGCAAGAGAATATTACTTCTCTAAAATGTGTTATCTAAGTTTGTCAACTTTTTGGAACACAGTTTTGTGACTTTGTCTCATAATTGTGTATGTTAACCCAAAATCCCTTTCTCAACAACATTTTGTAAAATAATTTATTTTTGTCCATATAGCATCTGAAAGGCAAGATATATGTCCTAAATAGTAGATCTACCCTGCAAAACTTAGAAGTAGTTTGGTCATTTTACAACATTGGATCTGCATAGAAACTTTTTGAGTGCAAAACATTTGAAAATGTACAAAATAACAGAAAGGTAAAATCAATCCTCTGTTTATTGGTGTAATAATCCTTTCCATGAGAACCATCTAACTTGTGATACACGTGGTACGAAAACAAGAGTAGCCAGTTACCTCATGATATGAATAAAAAAGAACACCATCACGGCAATCACCGACAGCTATCCTGGTGCAATATGCAGTCAAGGTCATGATCATGAAACGTGTTCGTCCAACAGCTAATCTTCTCACCCGATGGGAGTTATCATTTGGAAAATTGCAAACATAAAACTGGGAAAAAAAAAAAAAAAAAAAACACCATCCGTAAACCTTGAGACACAACTCAACTATAACCTTCAACATGACAGTATTACAAGCACTAAAGAATATGATGAAAATCCTAGAAAATGTATTATATGGAAGACTTTCCAAATTTGATACATAATTAGGGTTTTAGTTTCTCTAGTATTTTGTTGATGCTTCCTACCAAATGTTTTATAGATTATCTAGTATTTTGATAGATTCTCGAGCATTATGATAGATATTTCTTACCTAAATTAGACTAGTTTAAACCCTATATAAAAGGAGTTTATGCTTTGTAACAAGACAACTTTAAAATGAAATAAATTGATATTTTCTACCTCTAAATTCTCTCTTTGTCTCTCTTTCATCTCCAATAGTTCATCTCCTTCCCTAGTTACCAATCTCCAAATCTTTTTCAAAAGTCAAAAAAAATAAATAAGGGAAAACAACAGCAGCCAAATTCCGCTTCTTTAACTTATTCATATTGTTATTAGCTAGTTCCCAAAAAAAATTGAAAAAATTCATACTGTTTCGTTAACAGTTGCTGATCTGCCAACCAATTTTTTTGTTTCATCAAAGACCTCAACAAGAAGCCCCATTTGGCCCAATCCGCAAGCCTGTCATGCCACATACCTTACCCATTATCCCAATAAAACCAAGCCCACTAACCAAAACGTCCGTATATGATACCCTCCACCTCCCCAAACCCTACAACCACCGCACCACTGGTCACCTCTCCTGTTGTTCGTTCCCACAAATCCACTCCTCTCCACCTACCTATATACCGACTCTCTTCCATCCAAACCCAAACCCAATGCTGCCTTGCAACACAACTTCAACTGTACGCCGCCGCCCAAAGCCATTGTCCAACACTGCTTCGAGATCACCACTTCGGCCACCACCTCCATCGCAACCCACTCGTGACCACTGCCACTACTTGTCATCTGCCTGTGGTTTCTTTTCTAGTTCACTACTGTCTCAACCCTCATTTGCTCATAGCTAGCCTTCACTTCATTCTATCTGCTAGGCTCTTTGTTGCTTCCATCTGCCATTGCATTCAATGCTGTTTGGACAACGAATTCAACACTAGTCCCTTGCATTTAGTTGTATATAATGTATATCAATTTTATTATATTGATTTCTCTACTTTTTTTTATTGTTTATGGCCTATCCAAAAATTTAAAATATAGCACACAGTAGAATACACATTATTAGGAAAAAAAATTGTGCTTTCCTATTTTAGCTTTAGTTATTTAGCCCCCATTTGGTACACATTATTTCTAAAAGAATGCATTTTTTTGTTGATGTGATGGGGAATATGTGATTGAAAAAAAGGAAAAGTTATTGATGTGATAGAAAATGTTATTTTATTGAAGAATGTGTGATTAAAAATGGGTAGAAGAATGAGAATGAAAAAAATAATGTAGACCAAACAGGGGCTTATTTGGATTTTAAAAAAACAAATCAAAACAAAAAGTTGCTTAAAAAATACGACATATTAAGAAAAAAGCAAGCTAGTTGATTTACTAGTTGTAGTCCTTTTAAGCAAAAATTAATTTAAAAAACATATTTCTCTTTGGTTCAATTTAATCAAGAAAAAACCTCTAATAAAAATAAAATTGTTCGAGTTTTAGAGTTTTGTTCCTACATTGGGCGTGTTAAGTACTAATTTGCACTTACTTCAAATAACTTGCTTTGTCTTGACACTTCACTAACACCACGAATAATTCATATAACTCTTATAACTACACAAAGCACGTGTTATTACCATGATAGTATACGTCTTCCCCTTTCCTTGATTATCTCTAGACTATGTTGAGAATGTTCATTGTCCTTCTAAGCGAGTTATTTTACAACTGTAGAACTTTGATGGTTGCGCTAGTCCTGAATTATTTCTTGATTAGCTTAATGATCTTGAACGGTTCATTGACTTTCACAATATGAGTGACTCCCGTCATGTTTGTCATGCTAATATGTCACTTCTCATATGCTCGGTAATACCGTTTTGGTAATAAGATCAATATCGTGTCATTTTGTGATGAGACGAAACGAATATTAAGTAATAGATACACCCTTTTGTATTATCGAACTAAGTTGCTAAATTAATTCTTTTTAAACTGTAGGCAAGATATGTTAGCGAATATGTAGCCCACTTCAAAGAGATATTGTAGGGTTTTTATATTTATGAAGCTCTCCATGTCACAACATCTAGGTTTCTCATATTTGAATCATGAAATCACGAATGACAACATTCTCGCACCCAAGCCTTAGATGAAACTTACTAGCCGGCCAATCTATAGGACATATCCTTCCATTTTTGCCGATCATAACAATCTTGTTCCTCAAACCTTAGATGAAACTTACCAACAAGCCAATCTATGGGACATATCCTTCTATTTTTTCCGATCATGTCATACGCTAAGTCTGGTTGTGTCAGTCCATGACAGAGAAAATGAGGATTATTGAGCCTATTTCATTTCATATCCTGAATAGTGAGAATGAGAGTTTTGAGAATTATCTCGTATTCACTTACACGTCTTCAACATAGTTGACCATAATATAGTTAAGAAATTACCTTTAACACTGCCACATAAGCCGGTCATTCCACATATCTTCGCCTTTGTACGAAATTTTTATTGCCTACTCCTGTGAACAAATTTACCGGTAACGTTAGAGTTACCTCAATTACGTGAAATTTGCCAAGTTGCTACATTTATTTTCAAGGCCATTGTTGATTGCATACTTTTCCTATCGACATTTGATTGTTGCATACTAATTACCATCACATTATATTGGCTCGAACTCTATTGTTTCTTTACCTAATTTTCATGTTAAGATAAAACATAGAATTTCCTTAAATAATAAAATTATGAGCTTGCTTTTGAGACACAATTTAGGAACAGATGTATTCACGTTGATTTTCATGCCTTATTACGTTTTTCTTTTATATAATTTTCGAAACATGTAAAGAAAAAAATTATCACCCGAAAGTAATCCATTTGACGGTAACTCAAGGTTTTGTTTTCACTATAACAGAATTGTTTCCTTGACACATTAAAACCACCAGTGTTGAATTCATTTATTTTTGAACGTCAATTTATTGTGCTAATGCATCATGCTCATGCGAATTTTATGGTAATATTTGTGGATGAGTTATACAGTTTTTTTTTTTTCAAGTTCTTTATCGCTATATGATTAAGAGATAAGATTGTCCTCTTGGTCAGATCTTATCGATCTTAGGATGAGGGTAGATTCGATTGTCATCATATGATTTCGTTATTTAGTCCAAAAGAAAAATGGCTCTTTGGTTAAAAAGTTGCAGTACATCTCGTCATAGTCAAGTTCTCTCAATTGAGGATAAATGATGAAAATACTAGAAGATATCGTATATAAAAGCCTTTCCAAATTGGATGCGTAACTAACCAGGGTTTTAGACTCTCTAGTCTATTAATAAATTCTTTAATAATTTGTTAGTTTCTCTAATATTTTGTTAGATGTTTCTTACCTAATTTTTTTTTTTTTTAATAACCGTGGATGTCCGGGCCAACTTGCGCACACCTCGACTAATTCCACGGAGCCCTGAAGTTTACGGTCGGGTACTCACCTAAAGTATCACTATTCTCTCCCTATTCTCTTTCTTCTCTCTTCCTCGTTCTTTTCTCAATCTTTTCCTTATTCAATTGTGTTCGTTAACAAAATTTCATGACTTACAGAGTTACCAGCAGAAGCCAAGAAATAACGACCAAGGTAAGGGCAGACAGAAAGAACCATCCCTGGCCAGATGGTTGAATAAGCCAATCGCAAGTGCCAAGCTTCGGTTTCTTCTAGTTTGATCCCATCAGAGCTATTATCCCCTGGGCTGCTGCTAGAAAGTTGTTCGGCTGCAATGATGGCACTGTTCTCTGAATTTCGCATATGTTCAAGGCAGAGAACCACCAAACGGCCTTTCGTGCTGTTTAAATCCATACAGGAACACTTGTGAAGACATAAACACAATACAGCAGACTCCATCAAGAATATAAACGACAAATAACTATATCAGGATTTAGATCAACAGATGTATAGAAGAATTCAAAAAAGTGTTAGAAAAACAGTGCAGCATGAACAAAATAAGGTTGTAACAAAAATATTTAACCTCTCAGCTTCTCCACTGGGCATTATAGCTGGACCAGCTGATTGGCTAGTTCCGATCACCAAAACACGTTCATCTCCAACCTTTAATAACTCCATGCATTTTCCAATCTCCCCAGGTTCAAATTTGAAAGATGACAACACTGACCCACTCAAAGGATCTATGCAACAAACATCGGATGAACATGATTCGTCATCTAATTCAGTCCTCATGACAATCAACAACCTACTTTCGCTATGATATAAAACTTTCCTTGGAGTGCCGCCAAGAGGAAACTTTTGCACAATAAGCCACTTACTTGGCACCATTTCCACCTGAGACAAATTAATCACCGTCATGATGTGAAGTGCTAATGACATGAAATTCGATAACAGAAGGCATTTAGAGTAAGCTAAGAGATACAAAACCACTCATCAAGACCTCTCTTACAAATATAAACAAAAATGTAACTTTTGTTTGATAAAAAAATTAAAATTATGCCCAGTGGTATTAGTATAAATGCTGCAACTGCAAAACTCTTTGAGAGCAATAGGTATAGGTTCTACAACCAGATAATTCCAAATGTTTAAGTTTTGAGTTAAATTCACCTTGATTAAAAGTTTCTTGCATAGTCTACTATAAAATGAAAAGCTTCAAACTCCAACCGCAGTAACAATCCCTACCAATGCACACATGCTATTCTGAAATTTTACCGAGGTTGCGTTAGTGAGGCTATCAAAACTGTGCACAGACAGTAAAAAGGTCTTGATTTAGGATAAGTCAGCGGAATGTGCTGCAATTTTGTAACATGAAGCAATATTGTGCTTCCATTTTACCTTCAAAGTGGTGTAAATCATTTAAGTGTAAAATGTGTGCCTGTTTGCCAGTCTCCTGACTAGGTAGTGAGGTAAGTCAAATCAAGGCAACAAGGAACTACTTGCATTCAACAAAGTAGCTTATCTTATTGAGAAAGATGTGTGTGATTTCTCTATAGTATAACAGAAAAATTCTCCAGTCAGTTGGAATCTGCATGCTACCAATCTTGTGTCCTTTTGAACCTCAATTTGTCATCTATTGATTTGACATGAAATTCTACCGGGTCTTTTCATGTATGTAAATTAACGTGAGAAAACAAGAATAAACCTCAAAATATGAAGAGGATAAAAAATTGTTTCAAGCCTAATGTATGAATACTGTTTCCTGAATTTCAGGATCATATGGAAAAAGATTCCCAGTAAAACTACGGTTCAATTAGCGTGAACAGAGAAAGAACAGTAATTTCCACCTTTTGAAAGTGGTTATCACGAGTATTAATAATTTAAAAGCTCTTCTTGAAAGAGACTACTGTAGCAATGCTTACGAGAATTTATTTATTTTGACCAGGAAGTGAAATGCGATATAGAGTAGCTGACCAAGGGCTGAGCTACCTTGCAGGCATATCACCTCACAACCATGGAAAGGCTTTTAAAGGAATAGGGGCAGTTTTGATGCTTTTTTTTTTATAGGTAATCGTAAAAATTTTATTAATCAAAGCCGAAAATAATAACCAAGGAGTGCATTATCAATTTAAACAAGAAAGGAACAATAAGAAATTAGGCAACCCTTCTATCTGACTAATAGTAGCGGCCTTAAACCAACTATACAAAGTCAAGTAAAACAATTCTCTAAACTGCTCTGTCGTTCGTGTTTGATCATCAAAGCAACGACCATTTCTTTCTCTCCACACACACCAAACGAAGCATCCTGGAATGAGATCCCAAACAAGCTTGCTTTGCTTGTCCCGAAACTTTCTCTTCCATGCCCATACCACCTCCTTTATACTCCTTGGAAACACCCAACTCATATGTTGCGTAGTTAGAATATCATTCCACATCCAACGAACACCATCACAATGAATGAACAGGTGATCGATCGTCTCTCCGTCCCTCTTACACATATAGCACCACTCCGTAATATAACAACCCTTTCTTCGGAGATTATCTGCCGTTAACACTTGCCCCCTCACCACCGTCCACAATAAAAAAGACACCCTTGGAGGTAATTTACTTTGCCAAATCCTTTTCCAAGGGAATGAACTTTCAACATGTTCCAGAATGGATCTAAAGTAGGAACGAACAGAGAATGAACCATTCCTTGCCGCCCTCCACCTGCTACAATCGTCCTCTCCTACCTGAATGTGCGCATCATACAGAGAGGCCAAAAACAACGCATAATCATCCAACTCCCAATCATGTAAGCCCCTCCCGAAGGCGATGTTCCAGCTCGGAATCCCATTATGTGTCGCCATAGCATTACTCACCATAGCTGAAGGCTCCAAAGCAATGCGGTGCAAAGAAGGAAACCGCACTTTTAACGATTGATCTCCACACCAACAGTCATCCCAAAATCTGACATTCGTACCGTTCCCCACCACAAAAGCCAATCTATTCTGAAAATCGCTCCATCCTTTCCTGATATACCTCCACAGGCTCATCCCATAAGGACCACGACCCTCACCCGAACACCACCCCTCTCCAAAACACCATACTTCACCCCAATGATTTCTCTCCAAAAGCTCTCCCTCTCCTTACCGAATCGCCACAGCCACTTACCCAGCAATGCCTTGTTAAATAAGACAAGGCTCCTCAAACCAAGACCCCCCACCCCAACAGGGGAACAAACGTCACCCCATTTGACCAGATGAAACTTCCTCTCTTCCCCCAACCCTGCCCAAAGAAAATCCCTCTGAATCCTCTCTAAACTATTAGCCACTGCAACGGGAATAGGGAACAGTGATAGAAAATAGGTTAGAAGATTAGAAAGAGTGGATTTAATGAGAGTAAAACGACCTCCTTTTGAAAGGTAAATACGCTTCCACCCCGCCAACCTCCTCTCCACCCTTTCAAGAATCTCGTTCCAAATTTGTTTACTCTTGAACCTCGCTCCTAAAGGAAGCCCAAGGTAAGACATGGGCAATTGTGCAACTCTACAATCCAGTATAGCCGCCAATATCTCCACATTGGCAACCTCCCCCACCGGGATAGCTTCAGATTTCCCCAAATTAATCTTCAAACCAGAAACCGCTTCAAAACACAGAAGCAAGCGACGCAGATTCCTAATTTGCATTTCATCAGCATCACAAAAAATCAATGTGTCATCTGCAAATAACAAATGAGAGACTTGTAGATGACCAACCGCAAAGCCACTTAACAAACCCTCCGACACAGCTTTCTCAATCATTCTACTGAGTGCCTCCATCACAATAACAAACAGCAGAGAAGACAACGGATCTCCTTGCCTCAAGCCTCTGCTACTCCGGAAGTAACTTTCAGGGTTACCATTAACTAAAACCGAGAACGAAACTGTAGAGATGCAAAACATAATCCACTTACACTACCTCTCCCCGAAGCCGCATCTCCTAAGCATATACAGAAGAAATCCCCAGTTGACATGGTCGTATGCCTTTTGAATATCCAACTTACACAACATCCCTGGAACCCCCTACCGTGTTCTTGAGTCAATGCATTTGTTCGCTATAAGAACTTAATCCAAAATCTGACGCCCTTTCACAAAAGCATTCTGGAACTTAGACACCACTTTTCCCAAAACCTCCTTTAATCTATTTGCAAAAACTTTAGCAATGATCTTATAAACTCCGCTCACTAACCTAATAGGACGATAGTCCTTAATATCAGACACTCCCAATTTCTTCGGGATGAGCGCAATAAATGTGGCATTAATACTTCTCATAAACCTGCCGCGTTCAAAAAAATAAGCAATTGACTCCATAATATCTGATCGCACCACCTCCCAACATGCCTTATAGAATGAGAACGAGAAGTCGTCCGGTCCCGGGGCCTTATCATCATTCATATTAAACACATCCCTCACTTCATCCTCCTCAAATGGTCTCTCCACCCAATTAGCCTCCTCTTCGGTGATAGTGGAGAATTCCAGACCCTCAAGCTCCGGCCTCCACACAAACTGCTCCCGGTAGAGATTCTGGTAAAATCTCACCTGCTAAGTCGCAATATCTTGTGGATCCTCATACGTAACCCCGTCTACTTCCAACAGTGTAATAGAATTATTGCGCCGATTGGAATTAGCAACCCGATGAAAGAACTTTGTGCATTTGTCACCCTCCTTCAACCACATGACCCTAGATTTCTGTCTCCAAGCAATCTCCTCCATCTCCACCAATCCCTCCAACTCTCCCCTTAACCTCCCACGCTTCTCCCTTTCCTCCTCATCCAACCCACGACTCTCCTCCTACCTATCCAACTCTCCAATATCTGCCAGACACTGATTCTTCCGACAGTTTATGTCTCCCACGACCTCCCCATTCCACTTCTTTAGGTCCCCCTTCAAGGCCTTCAATTTCTGCTGTAAAACATAACTAGGAGACCCCCTGAAATCATAAGAACCCCACCAAGTCCGAACTTGCTCCACAAAACCTTCAACTTTTAGCCACATCTTCTCGAACCTAAAGGGTCTTCTACCACTACCCCTTCTAATCCCAGATAACGAAATAGGAAAGTGATCTGAGTACACTCTCCCCAATCTCCTCTGAGTGACGTCAGTGTATTTAGCCTCCCACTCACCACTAATCAGGAATCGGTCTATCCGAGATTGAACGGGTTGGTCTCGATTGGATGACCAAGTAAACTCTCCCCCCATCAAAGGCAAATCCACCAACATATTTTCCCCAATAAAATTAGAAAAATCATCCATGGCCCTTGTAAGTCTCCCACCACTCGACCTCTCAGAAGGGAACCTGACCACATTAAAGTCACCCCCAATGCACACTGGTAAATTCCACCAAGCCATCATCCCGGCCAATTCATCCCACAAATCTCTTTTGTTCTCATCTGAGTTAGGCCCATAAACTCCAATAAACATCCACTTAAAACAATCCCCAACATTACTGAAAGATGGTGATAGAGAGAACAACCCAACACTAACCTCTTCCATATCAAGAATTTGAGTGTCCCACATGATAAGTACACCTCCCGATGCCCCTGAAGCCCCAAGAAACTGAAACCCAACATGTTGTCCCCCCCATAACGAACTCACAACAGCCCTAGAGACGACCTCTAACTTTGTTTCTTGTAAACAGACAAGATCAGCCCGCCATCCCCTTAACAAGTTCCGGACACCTAACCTTTTCCCAACCTCGTTGAGCCCCCGCACATTCCAACTAATGATTTTTGGGATCATTTAAACTCTCCTTCTTCCCTCCCCAACCACCCTCTCTTTGACTCACCCCCTTTTATGTTGTAGTTTATCGAGCATTCAAGCCGCCTAAGCTCACGGTCCCCTTTTCTTCTTGTTTTTCCTCTTGATGAACTCATCCCGTGTCCCCTACTGGTCTCCAGCTCCTCAAACAATTGCATAAGTCTATTTTCATAGCCATCGCAAGACACAATCTCTCCTGCATGACAACCATTACTGAATTCCTGAATTTTCTGGAGAACCCAATTTGAGGCTGGAGGTCTAATGTCGAGCTCATTAACTGTCACTATCTCTCCTGCATGACAACCATGCTCAAGGATCAGTCCTCCCCCCTCTTCCCCCTGCACTCCACACTTATCTAATGTTCTTTTTTTAGCGCCATCCACCCATACAACTAACACTTTTTCGTTACCTAACTCGTTATCTTTAAAGGACTTATGAAACCTCCTGTTATAAGTGTTCACAATCATAATTGTCGAGTCTGTCACCACTTGATCTTGTGTTAATACCGGACTTGATTCCTCTGCCTTCTCTATTCCGGTCTCTTCTTCTATCACCCCCACTCCCTCTATAGATGTGATCACGTTCTCCTCATTCACAACTGCACAACTCTTCGCTATGGTCTCATTCAGTGTAAACTCATCCACACTCGTCATTCTCTGTTCCCCTTCCTTCGATGAAGGCTCCACTTCCCGATGTACCTCGTACCCCGAGTATTTTGCATCCGTATTAATCCCCACACTATCTTTTCCATCGATATCTCCACTACACTCCCCGTAGTGTCGATCCTGATTCTCATAAATAGGCTCGATCATCACCTGCTTGTCTTTTAGTCGAAAGTTCGAATGTAATTCCCTAGCTGGATACCCGGACATACCAGCCCCGCACTTATGACAACAAATCTTCTTAGTACCCTCTAGTTCGCCACCTTCCAAAAGCCTCATCAATTCATCTATCTCTCCTTTCAACCCTTGTACCCGGGCCTTTATCCCAGCAATATGTAAAGGACTATCCAAAGCAACCTCTAGCGTTGTCTCCTTCAGCTTAGGCATCCATGATTGGCCCTCAATGACTGAGGGTCTTATGTGAGTATCATTCCCACAAGCCTCACTGTCCTCTTGCATCAGCGCTGGCTTTTTCGTGTTCTGTTCGACCTGTCGGTATGCTGTAACTTCAGCATATGTCTTCCCTTGTAGATTGTTGGCTTTAACTGTTTGACGCTTACCTTTGTCTCTGGTGACAAAAAAATCGACAACTGCCTGGAACATCTGCATTATCGACGCCCACCCCTCTCCATTCACACCTTCTGGTACCATTACCACTCCTTTTCGCTGCCTCTCCCCATATTGTGCTATCGTCAAATACCTACCTCGACTGTTTCCACATCGTTGTGCCATAAAGGCTCTTGAGGACTCGGTAAACTTAGCAACAAACTCCTCCTATTTGCTTGCCCTCCTTAACTTATCCACCATATTCAACATCCACAAGGCACCAAACCTCCCTATATAGATTGCATTCGTCATTCTCGGTCCCCATTCTATCAGTCTAACAATGCCGGATTCATTAACAGCCACCATAAACTCTTTCGCCTCCACGCTAAACCGAAAATTGAACTCCCTTTTACCAAACATATTTGTCTGCCTCTGAATTGGTGCAGTCCACGATGTCATAGAGGGTTGGAATGACCTGGGCAGCTTGCGTGGAATCTGCAGGACGCTAGTCGCCGGCGCGTGGGTTAGACGCGCCGCCGTAGCGTCACCTGGGAGCAGCGCCGTTCTCGCTGAGGTCGGAACGGCCTTAGCTGCCGTCTGGTCCGGCGCGTGAGACCCATAGCTCGTCGGAACAGGGTGGGTCGAGTCCTGGGCTGTTGTCGCTGTAGGCTGAAAACCCACTCCGCCGCCCAGATTTTGCTCACCAGAGACCTCGATTCCTTCATAGAACAGATCGCCTCCTCCTGTTGCTGAGAAATTTCGAGCGGCGGCGCTAGGGTTACCGCCTAGGGCCGCCGCCTGCGGGTGTCGATTTTGTGGTGTGAGGCCGGTTTTTTGTGGTAGGCCGGCCGGACTCACATGCCCGTCGCCGGTGATTGGGTCACATGCCCAACTTTCTTCAGGAAGCAACCTCTCGCTTGGAATCGCGATCAAAGGATAATTTTTTTTTTTGATAACCGTGGATGTCTTAACCAACTTGTGCGCACCTCGACTAATCCCACGGGGCCTTCAAATTTAAGGCCGGGTACTCACCTCAGTGGCCCTGAGGGGACTCGACGATCAAAGGATAATTAGAAAAAAAAAAATTGTCAAGAGCAGAAACACTCCTCTAATATTTCACTCTGTCGAGTCTTTGTACAGTCTCTGTAGGATATGTGGCCAAAGTGGACAAAGAAGGTATTCACAGTAAAATCAGCTGGGATTTGCATCAGTCTTTCATGAGAAGATATTTTCACAAGCTACCTACAAGTCATTCATCTGACACTATTATCATTTTCTTGTATAAAATAGCTTTAATCTACTCTATCCTTGCATATTTTGCAACAGAAACTACAAAAGCACTCTTAGTTTTCCCAAATCCTAAGGAGATTACATTAACCAATTCTCCCCAGATATGTTGTGATTTCTAAGCTACTTACTGATTAGTTTGTGGTTTGTCTTGAAACAAATTTGCTGTCATAGAGGAACTCATTTAATCCATTTCTTAGACAAGATTTACTTCTACTTCATACATTATCTACTATACTAGAACCATTTATAGTATTGATCTAAATAAAGAATGTCATCAAAGGAAAAAAGCACAAAGGCAGAGTCAAATTGAAAATTGGAGGTATCATACTGTTCAATAACCCTTGAGAAAAAATTTGTCTACCCTCCCACTTTTTCACCTCCACAGTAGGGCCAGCTTGCTCTGTAGTAATTCCAGAGGGTACACAAAACTTTTCACAATTAATGAGTCTCAAATGGAGTTCTTCATTCACTTTAGATTATTATTTTGGCGGACACCTAGAATTTGCATTAATACTTTTGCAGAAGGGAGTACATCTTCTATATTTCAGAGACTTATTATTATTTTATCTCCATGGTCTGTGTGTAGATATTTATATATTCCTCTCAATATTCAGTCAGAGATGATACACTATGGGAAAATATGACACCAAATATAGTTGTAAAAGGTGGGAAAAAAAGAAGAGACAAAAGTATTCAGTAGCACTAATTGGATAAGAAAAATTGTTATTACCAAATGAAGACTGCTCTCTGCAACAAATAGAACTCCTC
>CAIGRF010382539.1:8242-20258 GCA_903798235.1 Fraxinus ornus | reverse complement strand
CGAGAGGGGGTTATGAGTATTTTAATACTTTTATAAATGATTACTCTAGATTTGAATACATCACCTAATGGCTCAAAAGTCAAATGTTTTTGAAAAATTCAAAGAGTATCGAATTGAGGTCGAGAAACATTTGGGTAAGAGTATAAGACACCTCTATCAAATCTAGGTGGCAAATATCTCTCGGGAGAATTCAGGGATTACTTGACAAAAAATGGTGTTGTTTCTCAACTGAGTGAACCAAGTACACCCCAACAGAATGGCATTTCAAAAAGAAGAAATAGGACATTGTTAGACATGGTTAGGTCAATGATGAGTTTTGCAACTCTACCTATCTCATTTTGGAGATATGTACTGGAAACAACAGTATATGTTCTTAACTTGGTTCCTTCTAAGTCTGTTCCCAAAACTCCCCTGGAATTGTGGAATGGGCGCTAGTTCCGTTTATGTCACATTCGAATTTGGGGATGTCTGGCTCATGTGCTCAAAGGAAAGGCAGAAAAGTTGGAGTCTAGTTCAGAGATATGCATGTTTATGGGATATCCTAAAGGTACCAAGTGATATTATTTCTATAGTCCTCTTGATAGAAAGGTCTTTGTTAGCACAAATACAACCTTCATAGACAATAAGTATATTAATGAACGTTAGTCCAAGAGTAAGGTCATGTTGGAAGAAATGAGTGGGAGCAATTCCATCTCATCAATTCCTGAAATGCAACCTCGTGACAGACAATCTTTGGTGTCAGGAATCCTAAACAATGTTATTTGAGTGGGAGATATAAGTAATCATCTAATCTCATAGATCAAATAAACGTTGAAAGTATTGAGGAGGTAATGGCATCACCTAATGGTGGTACCAACATTGATACAAACGTTACAATTCCAAATGATGCCATAGTTCGGGATCCACCACCCCTTAGATAAAATCAGAAGGTCATCAGACCACCTTCTAGATACTTGTTAGGTGAAGAGTCAAACCAAATGATCTCCACAAAACAAGTTGATGATCTGACTTCTTATAAGTAGGCTATGAATGATGTGGATGCAGATGTATGGCAACAAGCTATGAATAATGAAATGGAATCTATGTATTCCAATGAGGTCTGAGAACTTGTAGATGCACCAGAAGGGATAAAACCCATCAGGTGCAAGTGGGTCTATAAGAGAAAGAGAGAAGCAGATGGGAAAGTGAAAACTTTCAAAGCAAGGCTAGTGGCTAAGGGTTTTACCCAACAAGAAAATATCGATTACGAGGAGACCTTCTCGCTTGTGGCTATGCTTAAGTCTATCTAGATTATCTTATCCATTTCACCTCATTTTGATTATGAGTTGTGGCAAATGGATGTCAAGACGAAATTTTTAAATGGTCATCTTGAGGAATGTATCTATATGATACAACTAGATGGATTCATTGAACGTGGTCTTGAAAGCAAAGTCTACAAGCTTCAGTAGTCCATTTATGGGTTGAAGCATGCATCAAGATCTTGGAACAAAAGATTTGATGAAGTGATTAAGGCATATGGTTTTGATGAGAACTTTGACGAACTCTGTATCTATAAGAAGGTACATGACAAATTGTAATTTTTCGATACTTTATGTGGGTTATATCCTACTCATTGGAAACAATGTAGGAGCGTTATTATCTACGAAAGCATGGTTGGCCCAAAAGTTTCATATGAAAGATTTATGTGAAGCTAGCTGTGTTCTAGGCATTCAGATTTTAAGATATCAAAAGAACAGGCAGATGGCTTTATCTCAAGCTTTATATATTGACAAAATACTTGTCAGATTTGCCATGCAAGTTCTAAGACTCCTGAAGAGATGGAGCACATGAGTAAGATATCTTATGCATTGACAGTAGGTAGCCTCATGTATGCTATGTTGTGCACTAGACCTGACATTTGTTATGATGTTGGTATGGTGTGTCGATATCAATCTAATTCTGGACTGTAACATTGGCTGGTTGTAACGCATATCCTTAAGTNAAAACTTCTGAATAGATGGAACGCATGAGTAGGACACCTTATGCATCGACAGTTGGTAATCTCATGTATGTTATGCTGTGCACTAGACCTGACATTTGTTATGATGTTGGTATGGTGAGTCGATATCAACCTAATTCTGGACCGGAACATTGGGTTGCTAAAGCATATCCTTAAGTACCTTCGGAGGACAAGGAATTATATGCTAGTATACTCATCACCAGATCTTGTTCCAGTGGGTTATACAGATTCAAACTTCCAGGCTGATAAGGACTCACGTAAGTCTACATCAGGGTCACTGTTTACACTTGGTGGTAGGGCCATTATTTGGATAAGTATCAAACAATCATGTATTGCTAATTCCACCATCGAGGTTGAATATGTGGCAATTTGTAGAGCTGCTAAAGAAGCGATGTGGCTTAAAAAACTCCTAACAGACATCGAGGTGGTGCCTACATCTGGACAACCCTTAACATTGTATCGTGATAACAATGGGGCAGTGGAAAGTGATAAAGAACCAAGGAGTCATCAGAGGGATAAACATACTAAACAGAAATATCATCTCTTAAGAGAGAGAGTTGGTAGAGGAGATGTGATTACTAGTAAAATTGCTACTAGAGATAACCTCACGGATCTATTAACCAAAAGCCTATACTAAAGTTTTCGATGGACATCTACTAGGCATGGGATTAAAAGACACGACAAATATACTCTAGGGCAAGTGGGAGATTTGTCGGGTTGTGTACCCATATAGTATAATTTTGTTGATGGAAAAATGACAATATTCTTATATTAAATGAAATTATTTTTATTTCATTTATTGTATTTATTTAATTATTGAGCATTCGAATTAAAGTGCATATGATCACTTGTGATAATATAAGTTGGGTACTTGCGTTGAGAAGTATAGTGTGACACAACTTATATTTTAATCATAAATAAATTTGTTCACTACCTACGTATAAGGGTTGGAACCTTGTAACGGAAGGTTGCAGTGTTGTCCGATTCATTATTCGGGTTTGTGATTTGTCCTTATCACATAAATAGTTAAAGGTGATACTAGTACACTTAGAGTGTATTGAACGGACCACATGTCGAGTTTAATTCTATAGCATGACCATGCAGAGAATTAAATTCCATTTGACTATTGTGTATTTCATCTAAATCCCTATATCTTTTCGTGATTTTAATAATTATTTGATTCATCAATGGGTGAGATCAATTTGATTGGTAAGGTATCTTGATGAGTTGGGAACTTGAGAATGAGGGAAGTAGAGAACATGAATTTGTGTCAGGAACTGTCGCCCTAAAAATGGGTAGAGTGACTGCTTAAATATTTTCTGTTGAATGGTTAAAATCTAATCTCGGTGTTTAGCGATGGCTAAATTTCGACATATGTGATTTGTTTACAGGGCCATTGAAGAAAATTGTATTTAAGTTAGTGAGAATGATTAGAGGGATAACACGGTCTTTTATGTACCTAATTATCGAATCTCGGATGGGGATAAAATACATTTATGGCAGGTCAGAAGAAAGTATTACATATTTATTAGCTTATGTGATCTTATATATTCTGAGAGTTCAGTTTTTTGCCTTTAGTGGAAAAAACAATGACTAATAATTAGATTATGTGTTCTAGAGTCGACTAGACAGCATCTAATTATTGTCACTTGGAAAATATATGTTCGATTAGGTTCTGTGATAACTCTATAAAGTAAATGAATTTAATTACGGTAATTATAATAGTTTTGGACTTAATTGTAATTACACTAAAGTTTAGTACTTACTTGTAATTCCTATAAAAGTTGTATACTTAATTGTAATTGTAATTGAAGTTCTATGACTACACTATAATTAAATGTAAACTAATTGGATTTAAGCTTTAAATAAAGCTTCTACTTGGATTTTAATTAAAACTCCTATTTGATATTGGAATTATTATTCTACATGGATTGGAACATCCTTTTATCTTTATAAATTGAGATTAGATGTACATAAAATTTTTATAAGAATCATAATACATAATTCCATAGTATTCAAATTTGGAGAGAGGGAAAAATGAGAAAAAAAACATATTTTCTTATTGTCTAATCCATTGCTACAACAATCATAATATATAATTTCATAGTGCTCAAATTTGGAGAGAGGGAGAAAAAGTGAGAAAAATAGTATTTTCTTATTGTCTAATCCAAAAATTAGTTTCTTGATTTAATTAAAAGAAGATGTCCACCCACCAGTGTAGTCTTGACTTTGGAGAATACCATAGACGACTTGGAAGCTTGAAGAATCAAGTTCTTGCAATTAGAAGTTGGAAGCTCGTGATCCAAAAGCTGAAAGTTCGTGATTCAGATCAAGTTCTGGAATTGGTCATTGAATTTAGATAAAAATTCAAATCTTTAATTCTTGTTATAACATACATGTAAATGACTAGACGACCATGATTGTTGAATTCAAGAAAAATTTTAATTTCTGGATAATTTCGCTTCCGTATTCCAACAACTTATTCGAGTCATAAAGGCTACGAAGAGACATTTTAACGTGAGTTTATTATATTTGTCCTTATTGAAATTTTTCAGGGAAGATTCACAACAAGGCAACGTTGTCCCTTTCATGCAATGATTAGTGCAATGCCCCTTATTAAACACTCATTCTCGAGAATCGATCTCTAATTTAAGGTTTTCCCCTAATTCTCATCCTATAGGTCTCAGATAGTCTACACAAATTTTAGCATACACGGAATCCACATCTACATCCATGTCTCTCTACAACAGTTCAACCATCCAAACTATTCTAAAGTCGATTAAAGGATGCAAATTTTAGTTTAGTGGTTGTTTGGATACAGCTTATAGGGTAGTAAATTCAACATATAACATTTATGAATCAACATATTCCTGTCCAATGTTATACTCCACTCACGTGCATTTATGTCAAGTTTTGAAAAGGTATATTAAACTTCAGTTCAAGCATATAATCAAGTCATAATTCACAATTAATTCATATCTCCAAATATATGCATCATTACCAACAATTCTATCCAACTCACACAAGCATGCAATTTTTTTGATGGATTATTCTTCTATCTTCCCCACCAAACTCGAAATTTCCTACAGAATAAGAAAGACAAAAAACAAACTCATGACTAACTAAAATTTGATACTAATGTCAAAAACTAAGAGGTATAGAGATAGAAAGCTTGAGTTGCCTCCCAAGAAACGCTTCTTTAATGTCATTAACTTGACATAACCAATCGTCAGGTGGCATTTCTATCATATTTCCAAACTTGTTCCTCGGCTTTAAACATCTCTTCAATATAGTATGGCCACTAGATTAAGATGTGGCTTCAACTTCGGTATAGTCTTCTAAACCTCTTTTGACTTGATAATGTTGAGAGGTTTCAAAGGTTTTTTAATGTAGTTCTTCTTTTTGTAAGGTAGATTGGCTTCTTAAGCTAGGATGAAATCCACCATTTCTTTGGTCCTTTCCATTGCATTAATTGATTGGACCATGTGGCAAGTGTTGACTTTTTCTGAGGCTTTCTTTGCTTGATAGATGTTGGATATTACTTGTTTTTCATTAACCTGCAATGCCAATGTTCCTCCTTGTACATCAATCAACACTCTTCCAGTTGCCAAGAAAGGCCGACCAAGTATCAATGGTAATTCTTGATCTTCTTTCATATCTAACACCACAAAATCCATTGAAAATGTGAACTTGTCTACCTTCACTAATACATCTCCATTAATACCTCTTGGGTATGTGATGGATCTATTAGCTAGTTGCAAAGTGATGGTAGTCAGCTTTACTTTTCCAATTCCCAATTTTTTTAATAAGGAAAGGGGCATGAGGTTGATGCTGGCCATAGATTATAAAATGCCTTATTAAATGTATAAGTGTCAATTATGTATGGAATAATAAAGCTACCCAGATCTTTTAGTTTTTGAGGGAGCTTCTTCTAGAGAATGACACTACATTCTTCTATCAACTTGACTGTCTCAAATTCAACTAACCTTCTTTTATTTAACATCACTTTCTTTAGGAACTTTGCATAATTCGACATTTGTGCCAAATCATCTGTGAAAGGAATGTTAATGTGGACCTTCTTGAAGACTTCCAAGAATTTTTCAAACTGCTCATCAAATTTCTTCTTCAGGAATCTCTGTGGATATGTCAATTGTAACTTCAAGATCAGTGGATTATCTGGGAATGAAATTGAGTTAGGCTTAGAAGTCTTCTTTGTTACCTCTGCGTTTACCATATTTTCTTCAACTAGTTTATCTTTAACATGATCTGAAATAGGTGTAGGAATCAAAGCCTCTATAGGCTTGCTCTCGTCAACTACTTTTCCACTCTTCAATGTGATGGCATTGCATTGCTCCCTTGGATTGACCTCTGTGTCACTAGGAAATTTACCTTTTTGTTGGAAGGTTATTGTACTTGAGAGTTGACCAATATGTACTTCTAAATTCTTTATTATGGCTCCCATGTGGGTCTCGCCCTTGTCTCTAAAATAAAGGTCCCCAAGATGTCCTCCGATAATGGTTTTCCTTCAGAAGCTTGATTATTAAACCCAAGTAGTGGTTGCAACAGTTCGCATTGTTACCATAAGAGAGGTTCTCATGGTTTCGCAGTTCTGGATGGTACTAGTTTGCTAAGTAGTTTTATCTCTAATTGAAGTTTCTGCCATTCACATACTGGACTTGCTCCTTCTTTAACTAGTACTCAAACTCATGGTATGAAATGGAAGTAGCCATGCTAAAATCTGATTTCTTCTGAGTTCTCTATGAAGTTAATACAACTATTTGGGTTGTTAGTAATGACATCTAAGCTACAAGGGCTGTAATGGGATCCACCTGATAAAGATCAGTAGCCTTCTTTACATTTGAACAATCACTTGGCCATTGATAACTATTGGTGGCTATTTTATCTAGCAATGAGTAAGCAACATCTGTAGTTTTGGACATCAAAGTACCTACTGTTGCAGCATCCACGAGTATCCTTGTCTGACTATTCAACATGTTGTAGAATATTTTCATTTGTATCCAGTCCTGATAACCATGCTGAGGGCATCTTCTAAATAGATCTTTGAATCTCTCTCAATTCTCATAGAATGGTTCGAAGGCTCCTTGTCTGAACTGGCCAATTTCACTCAACAATTGAGCTACCTTGGAAGGGGGAAAAATTGGTGAAGAATTTTTTAGCTAACCCCTCCCAAGTTGTGATGGATCCATATGGCAATGATTGGAACCATGCTTTATCTTTATCTTTTAATGAGAAGGAAAATAGACAGAGTCTAATAGCGTCTTTTGTAACGCCATTCATCTTCATGATATCACATATTTCAAGAAAATAGACTCTATCAAGAAAAAAGACCATGGCATCTTCATGGTAATGCCATTCATCTCCATGGTATAGTAGATTTTATTGTACCATTTGTATCAATCATGGCTTCAGTTCAAAGTTATTTGTAGCCAAGTTTGGCATGCAATATTGGAGTGGTTGTCATTAACAACGGCCTAACATAGTCTATAGCACGATGTTGATTGTTTTGATTTGCTACTTGTTCTGCCATTGCTTTGAGTTTGTTTCTTCTAATACCCCTTAAAAATCTTAAGTTCTTTCTAGATCAGGATCAATTGGTAGTAGTCCTACCCTTCTCGATCTTCACATAAACCTTAAACAAAGAACAAGCAAACTATTTAAAAGAAAAAAAAAATCTAAATTCAAACAAAAGCTACCTAGTAATAACATTAGTAAAAATCAAATAAAACAATTCCTGGCGACAACTCCAAAAACTCGTCAAGCGATTTCTATAACGTAATTACACCGCAAGTGCACGGTGTCAAGTTTTGTAATATAGTAATGGAGTTAGGATGTCGAACCCACTAAGATTGATATTTAATCTATACCAAGTACTATAATTGTGTAGCTCTTATTATATCTAGATGAACACAATTTAAAATCAATCATTTTAACTAAATTAGGGACGGTTGTAATGAATTCAATAAATAAAAGCAAGTCGTATGAATTAATCAATATAGAAGATCGTAGGGTATGATTTCACCTGACCATCAAATATGATTTTCAAGAACCAAGTTACCTCTAATCAATTTTTCATGTTTATAAGTAAGAACCCTAATGTAATTCTACCCCCTCTCTCNCCACGAGTATCCTTGTCTGACTATTCAACATGTTGCAGAATATTTTCATTTGTATCCAGTCCTGATAACCATGCTGAGGGCATCTTCTAAATAGATCTTTGAATCTCTCTCAATTCTCATAGAATGGTTCGAAGACTCCTTGCCTGAATTGGCCAATTTCACTCAACAATTGAGCTACCTTGGAAGGGGGGGAAATTGGTGAAGAATTTTTTAGCTAACCCCTCCCAAGTTGTGATGGATCCATATGGCAATGATTGGAACCATGCTTTATCTTTATCTTTTAATGAGAAGGAAAATAGACAGAGTCTGATAGCATCTTTTGTAACGCCATTCATCTTCATGATATCACATATTTCAAGAAAATAGACTCTATCAAGAAAAAAGACCATGGCATCTTCATGGTAATGCCATTCATCTCCATGGTATAGTAGATTTTATTGTACCATGTGTATCAATCATGGCTTCAGTTCAAAGTTATTTGTAGCCAAGTTTGGCATGCAATATTGGAGTGGTTGTCATTAACAACGGCCTAACATAGTCTATAGCAGGATGTTGATTGTTTTGATTTGCTACTTGTTCTGCCATTGCTTTGAGTTTGTTTCTTCTAATACCCCTTAAAAATCTTACAGTTCTTTCTAGATCAGGATCAATTGGTAGTAGTCATACCCTTCTCGATCTTCACATAAACCTTAAACAAAGAACAAGCAAACTATTTAAAAGAAAAAAAAAATATAAATTCAAACAAAAGCTACCTAGTAATAACATTAGTAAAAATCAAATAAAACAATTCCTGGCGACAGCTCCAAAAACTCGTCAAGCGATTTCTATAACGTAATTACACCGCAAGTGCACGGTGTCAAGTTTTGTAATATAGTAATGGAGTTAGGATGTCGAACCCACTAAGATTGATATTTAACTAAATATCTAGATGAACACAATTTAAAATCAATCATTTTAACTAAATTAGGGACGGTTGTAATGAATTCAATAAATAAAAGCAAGTCATATGAATTAATCAATATAGAAGATCGTAGGGTATGATTTCACCTGACCATCAAATATGATTTTCAAGAACCAATTTACCTCTAATCAATTTTTCATGTTTATAAGTAAGAACCCTAATGTAATTCTACCCCCTCTCTCGAGTGTCGGGTAAAAATTAATCCTAAAAATAAATTTCAATATCTCTATTCCGAATTAAAATCAAGATTTATCAAGATCGTGATTCTTAGATGGAAAAAGCTTCATAAATTCTACACTTTCTCTTGAAACCCATAAAATCTAAGTTGTGTTACTATTATGATTGCGCCTAAATTCCCCTCTCTGGAGTACCAGAATTGATTAGCATCTAGTCATTCAATTAGTGATCAATTAATTGAAAATATTAAATCAATAACACAAATAAACAGAAGGGAAATTTCATAAAAATAACTACAATAACATCAAATCATATCCTCGAGTTTTGGCTAATCAAGCCCTAGAAGAATTTTAGTTCATAACACAAGCCATAGAAATAATGAAATTCAAATAAAACAATATAGATAAGAGAATAGAAAACCTAGTTTTGGTATATCTTCAATCTCCTTTGTGATACTGTTTTTCATTTTTCCATGATTTCTTGCTCTTTACCTCCTAGGATTATAGTTCTTGACCTAAAGAGTTCCTCCTTCAAATGTGGTCTTTAGAGTTATATTTATAGTATTTTAAAGTTTCCAGACGAGTTGAGGATGGACTGGGCTGAAAACTCTCCAAAAAATCTAATTTTTGTTAACTTTAATGTGGTGGTGGTGCGACGCTCAAAGCTAGCACCGTAGTGCCACGATGGGAACCCTGTTGTTGCAGCACCAGCAGTTTTATTTCTTCTTTTACGGCTGGGCGTCGCGGCGTAATTTCCCTTTGTTTTCTACCATCTTGCTTAGCCTGTACATAATCCCCCTCTTCAATACCAATCAACCGCATTTGCTGTCCAATTGGGAGTCAAAAAAGGAATCTCCTTGCAATTGGACCTATCCCTTTTCCAATTGGTTTTTAGGCCCATTTGATATAATGTTTCTCACCAAGGCCTCCCTTGAGTCAATTTATTTGTGCAACCCATGTCTTCTTTAATTTAATTCAAGTTCTTCAATTTGCTAAGTGTGGAATTTGATCCCCAAGCTTCTATCCAATGGCCCAGTGATCTTTCTTTCTTCTCCAATTGCTTAAAAATAGGTCCAACACTGCAACAAATGAAACTTAACCCAACTTAAGTAGAATTCAATACTTTGACAACGTAAAAGTTTAGTGTCTATTTGAGCCCCATTTTATTCTAAGAATGTATCTTGGAATAGTGATTGATGGAGAATGAGTGGTTAAAAAATAAGAGAATTTTTTAATTTGCATGTGATATTATTTTATTGAAAAATATGTTGTTGAAAAGAAGAGAGGGAAAAATGTATTTTGAAAATAATGGGGATTAAATAATGGTTTAGTAATATCCCAAATAAATGTAAAAAATGTACTATTAATTATATATAGGGCAACTTACAGAAATGCCCTTAAAATCGGGTCATTTTGAAACTCTGTATAAACATATCATCCACATTAAAAATGTATTTCGTTAAGCTTTATCGGATGAGGCTTCAACTATCGGCATGTGGTAGCTAACAGTAAGTCTAATTAGGTCCACACTCCATGTCACTATCTTACCTAGCCTAACCGAGGCCATAAACTATGGTAGTCAAAGTGATGCATCACTTCATCCAAGGTGCCATGTAGGGGTCAACCATCCATGACCTAGGCAAGGTGCTATAAACCTGCTATAGAGTAAATCCGAGGCGATGACCCTCTTTATGTGAGAAGGAATCTCTTGCTTCATCTATTTCAAGAGATCTTCTATACAAGATCATCCTGTGATTGATTGATATGACGTCTATATGGTAAATGCCTCAAAATCAACATGTCAGTCTACTTTGTAGAGGTCATGCCCAAACTTTAGGGTGGCAAATTTTTAGACATTGATTGTCCCTAAACCTAGGATTGATGGAGTCATACCTAGTAAAAGATGTCTCGATCGTCAGGATGAGGCCATGAGTCTTCTCATCCCAACGGTATCTATTCCACATCTTCTACTTAAAAGCTCACATTTAGTGTCATTTGAAGGTAATGCAATTATACACTCCCAATAATAATATTGCTCTCTCATTGGTATTTCATCAACCCCTGATGCTGTGCATTATTGTCGTTCATGTTTTCCATCTATTAACCACCAAATGTGCTTATACAAGTTGATTAACTTGACCATCAGAGTGTTCACACTCACCTTCCCCACCTCTAGAAAAGGTCACGTTCTTCTAATGGTTTGTCCAAGTGTACATGACACATACATATGAACGTGAGTGGAGTCGAAATCGATTTGCTGTGTCACCCGTGAAGAAATCGAAGTATGAATATTGACACCAGCTGTGGGAAACCATAGTATTAACCACGAACAAACCACATGAGAAAAAGCTTATCGAAAAGTGTGTTCTCTTTCCCTTTGAAAATGTTTTTTTCTTGAATAAAGAAAGAGAACAAGTTTCAAAAAGAAGTTCTAAGTGTTCTTCATTCTTCAGTGTTTCAATCTTTTCTTGAAAAAGGATAAACTTTGAAGAGAAAAGTCTACATAGAAGACCCATCTTTGAATAACCACCATCAGTGGAAGAGAAGATGAAACAAATCCATGAAGAGCAAAGAAAGGACCCTTGAGCTCTCGTAGCTCATCATCGAACTTATCATCGCGAGACAGTATAGTTTCAGCATGCCTTACTAGAAGGTAGCAGTTGTAACGAACCGAACACTTATATAATAAAATTTATTTGTTCTATATGCTATATATTGATTTATTGAAAAGTTGAAGGATTAA
>CAIGRF010382513.1:0-10915 GCA_903798235.1 Fraxinus ornus | reverse complement strand
AGAGATGGAGGCATTCTAAACAGGATGTTCATTGTGGACATATACACATTATCATTCATCTACTGATATTTTGGTATCTATGGACCACGAGTAATGATGAGAAGCATAGAGGGATTCGAATAGTAGCTAGACGTATCATCTGGAGGGTCTATCGCATGATCTATTTTCTTCATATGGGAGGATTGTTTCAAACTGTGCATTTGGTGAGGGGATTTGACACTTGTACCCATATTTAGGGCCTGTCTGGTGGGGATTGTTTTCACAAAAAAATCAATTTTCAGTCCGTTATTTTCAAAGAATGAGACCCAGCCGTGAGAAAACAAGTCAAAAACTGCGGCCACATTTTGAAACTAACGGTAGGAATTATGCTTTCCAGCAGAAACATACACAGTTTTAGTATTTTTATGGAACCCCATTCCCCATCTCCTCCTGTTTTGGTTTGGTGGCGCACTTCATCAGTCGGATCTGTTAAGATCAATATTGATGGATACGTCAGAATCGTTATGTGAGTGGGGGAGGTATCATCAGAGATCATGTATGACATTGTATCAAGGCTTTCTCAACTTCGTATGGACCATGCGATATATTAGAACCAGAGCTCCAGGCTATTCTAGATGGAATTTTACAACCTCAAGGACTAGGTTATTTAGCGATTTGGGTTGAGTCATATTCTATAGTGGCTACTCACTGCATCACTAGAGGAGGAGGACCATAGGCTATTCAGGGCATACTTGATGTATCACAGACATCACATCATTCAACGCAGATACAGTCTCTCACATTTACAAAGAAAGAAACCAAGTTGCTGATGCTCTTGCTTCTAAGGGTTCGGATCATCGACGATATCAAGTATATGGACCAGTTGACCTACCAAGACATATTAGGGTACTAGTACAAATTGACAGACATGGATTTCCCAGTATCAAAGTTTGAATCTTATTTTAACTTTCAATAGTTACTGTCTTTTCTTTTACATTAGTTCTTATTGTAAAAGAAGTAGTACTTCCTTGTTTACTGCTTTATTTTTCTTCATTTACTTTCATTGTAAGGGAAGTAGTACTTCCTCTTTTACCGCTCTCCTTATTTTCATGTAACCAAAACATTCCTCCATCACAAGTGAGGGCATATTAATAAAATCTCGGAGGTACCGCCTTCCTATAACTAAAAAAAACTATCAACTCATTCAGACTTTCATTCAAATATGTCTTTTTTAACTCAAGTTCATTCAATTTCTTAAAGGCATATTTACCTTCTTCATCTTAAGGCTCTCCTAAAATAATTAGTCAAAAGCCTCATATATATCTTGCTCATCTTCTAATTTTTCGTGTTAAGAGTTATATTGAGCTATGTTCTAAAGTTTATCATTCTCCTCTAAGGGTTCACTCTTAACTACTAAAGCAAATGCCATAAACTTCAAACCTCGTAATTTAAAATCTCATTTTGATCATCAGATCTATATTCGTCATCTGTGAGATTGGCGTATAACTCGACACTTAGCTCTAACATATCCAAAACCGTAATAATTATGACACCTAACAGATTGAGACCTCTTCCGACATCCCTAGTATCTCTCTTATCTCTCTTATCTTTCCTATATTTACTAGATATATCCCGAAACTCCTCTAAAGATCTCTTATTATGTCTAAAGAATTTTTTGAATTTCTTAACAAAGTAAGCAAACTCTACATCCTTAAGTGTGTCATTATCAGTTTGATCAATAGTCTCTTTCTTTATAGTGTTGAAGACTAAAGATTTATTTTTTTTAGACTGGGGTAGGCTAACTTCGTAGGTTTGGAGAGACCTTACAAGTTCTTGTATCATAATCGCATCTAGGTCTTTACTTTCCTCAATAATTGTGACCTTAGGTCTAAATATTTCAAGTAGGGATCTCATCACTTTTTTTACAATCTTAGGCTCATAGATTCGTTCACCTCGGTTGAAACTAGAGTTCACTATGCTATTCAGTTTTGCATAGAAATCATCGAAAGATTCATCATCTTTCATTCCAATTTTCTCAAACCCAATGGCTAACATCTGCAATATAGAGTTTTTCACGGTCCTAGTTCCCTCATGTGTGGTTTCTTGAATATCCCAAGCTTTTATAGCAGACACAAGGAGACTCGTTTAAACTCTTTCGAGAAAATATCCATAAAGATGACATGGACACCTCTAATATTCCAATTATATTTAGCTAAATCATCTTTAGGCCAAGTAGTGATATCTATTGGCTTAACAATACCAACAACAGATATTGATGGTATAGTCCAACCCTTTTTACACTAGCCCGCACTCATTCATCCATACATTTTAAAAAGTCTTTCTTTCAAACCTTCTAATAAGCATAATTACTTCGATCAAAATATGGAAGAACAGATAGTGAATGACTCCACCGTGGTTTTGACTAATCTAATACCTAGAGAGGGGAGAATAAGTGTATGCAAAATTAAAGTTAACAACCAATAATAAGCAATAAATCATTGATTATTGTTTCTAGATGAACAAGTTTAGTTAAATTAAACCCTAATTAATCAATCAAACATGCGAATCAAAGCGATAAATGTAAAAAAAATCAATATTCAGTAATGAAGGAAAACCCCTTGAAGAACTCTTCACAAAGATTAAAAAAAAATATGGGCATACCTTGTCAAGCAAATCCACTAAAAAAGATTTAATTTACAGTTGGTCCAAAAATAACTAAAGTTTAGTAGACTCTGACTACCCAACTTGTAAATCACCGAAAAATTCTTCGACTGTGCCTCATGTACTTTTCAAAATGTCTAGGCTTCTTTTCTCTTCGCTTAAATCATTAAGAACGAATTTGTTCTTATACAACCGGAGCTTCAGTTACCTTTCCCGAATTTTAGAACTCTGAAGGCTATTGGATAAATGACTTTGTCTTTGGTGTTTTGATCCTTAGAATTTTTTTGTGTTTTCATCTTGTGGCTGAGGCAAGAGATTTATGGAATATGTATTTGATCTTTGAAGGATGTTTTCTTGATTAAATAATTTCTCAACACACTTTTGGGACGAACAATGAGTTTGGTATTTATAATATGGAGTGTATGAGATTTTAAAAAATGTTTAAAATTGCGAACTAGGGCTGGCCACATATACTGTGCTCTCGCAAATAGCGAGCGATGGCTCAACCGCTCGAACACCGGATGTTCGAACATCGAATGGTCACCTTATTGGAAAAAAAAATGCTGGAGCGGTAGCCAGTGAGAAGCCATCGTTTTTTCAACGACTTGGTCTTCTTGAGATGATTTTGACTCAATCCAACTTGACTCTAATTACAATTCAATTAAATGAAGTTTTGAACAAGAAACTTGACAATACATTTTAGACCTAACAACACTCCCTGAAAAGAAAAATTTGACCCCTACTTAATATTTAACACTAACAGTTAAATTAACACGTCCATTGCAAATGCTTTTAGCTAAAATACTAACATATTTGACTCTAACTAATATCGATCCAACTGATTTCTTACCTTAGAAGATAGAATAAAAACATTTCAATACTTATGTGAAAAGAGATCCCATAATTAAGGTTCTCTTGCTACATTAGACACTGACACTTGAATTAACAAGTTCATTTCAAATGCTTCAATGGGTGAGCGTGGCCGACGGCTGCCCACTGCATGGAGTGCCATCCATGTAAAATCATATTGATGTCTTTTTAAAATTCTAGATGGTCGTATACACATGTTTATTTATTATTGTTTACATGCCACGTGGATGGAAATAAAAAGCTTGGACAAGAGTCAAATAAAAACTGAGAAGAAAACCTGTAAATTAGGTTGTTGCTTTGCCTCAACATCTTGTGAATTGCGTGTAGATTAAATATTATACAATCAAATCAGAGAACCACCCGCCCCACTTATTATTCTTTCCTTCTCATTTTTCTCGTGCATTTTCATTTATTTATTTATAGTACCAAACTCAACATTCCCTAGCCCGCAAGCTACCTACTATATTAAAACAAGTCCTTTCTCTTCATTTCTCTTCTACAAAACAAAGAAAGAAATATAACCCATGTCGAGATCAGCAATTGAACTTGACTTTCTCGGCATGGAAAAGGAGTTATCTCCTCCTCCGAAGCTTTCCACTTTTGCACGCAGAAGAAGCTTTCGTGGTTCGTCTACTTTTTTTGTGTTTCTGTGTTTAAATTTTCAAATGTTGCATGTTAATTTCATGGTTTCGATGATTTTTTTTGCTCTTTTTTTTTTCTTTTTTGTGGTATTTAGATATTCAAGGTGTCATATCTAAGATCAATCCAGAAGTTCTGAAAACTGTGATTGCAAATGGCTCCTTTGGTCTTAATAAATCGGTTTCTGTTCCTTGTACGCCAAAGGAAGATCATACTGTCTTTCCTCCATTGCGACTTCATGATTCTAACCATAGGTAACAATCTTTGGATAAGTGAAAGAAAAAAAAAATGCTTATTCGTTTTGTTTTTTTATCTCTTGCATACGGCTAAAGAATATTTTCTGGGATTTTTTAGGCAAAGTCGTGAGCCTAAAAGAAGTGCCGAAACTGCTCCCATGACTATTTTCTACAATGGGATGGTCGCTGTTTTTGATGTTTCTCCACATAAGGTTTGTATTTTAACAATATTATTGAAAAAACAAATAAAATTGAAGTTTTTAAAAATTTGAAGCACCCTTTTATCTTGTAATATATGGCACAGGCTCAGGACATTCTCCTACTTGCTGAGGAAGGAGTCCAAAAACCTGCTGAATCCTCGGATTCTAAAGCAACAGGCACTTCATCTGACCAAAATAATATATTGGGAACGCTTAATGGAAGTGCGTAACGATTTTTATTGAAACCTTGTAGCTTGTTTATTTTACTGTAGTTGAACAAAATTTTAGCTTCTTCAAAATGATATTTTTTAATTTTTATTCTCAGATTTTCCTATAGCAAGGAGGAAGTCTTTGCAGAGGTTTCTAGTGAAGAGAAAAGAGAGGTAGGTATTAATTTCCAGCTCATTTTCACAACTTCTGGAAAATTATATTAGTTTCAACAACGCGTAATTTTTGACGCATTTCCTATATTCCCATTTCCTTTGCTTGCCATAGTTAATTGAAACTTAAGACTCCAAATGTTTTTGAAAATTTCAAAAATAATTTAGATTATTGAAAAAAAGTAATTAAATTTGAAATAATCTTGTAAACTTGCACAATCAAATTCGGTTCGATATGGAGGTCAAAGTATTACTGACTACAATTAATATAATAGTTTTCTAAAAGAAGTTTAATAGATTTTTATTTATTTATTTCCTTTTCTGAAACGACTATCTGAAATTTTAATTAATCATCCTTTAAGTTAGTTCAAGCAAAATATATATATGTGTGTGTGTACAGTTTTTGTCTCGTTTTTATTAAATATGATGATGGTTGCAATAATTATGAATTTTCTTGCAGGTCGAACATGTTGGAACCATATGGATGTTCGCGCTAAATTACAAGGAAAAGAATAAACGTACGGTTGTTTGGAAATGGGAATTACCATAATTTATCTATTATTGAATTTTTTAAAACTTTAAAGTCAATTAATCGTAAGTATGGTCATCATGACCTCTCTTTCGTTGCAATTTCTGGGTGCCTGGTCTTCCCACATTTTATTCACGTGTAGGAATATTCTTATTACTTTTCAAAGTTGTAACCATATTATATTATACGTTCATTTTTAATTTTATTATATGATAGGTATTGTTAATGATTTTGGTAAGAATTGTCGGAGGTGGGGTACATTACATAGCACCTAAATTTTGACCAAATTAGTGGAAACGTGTATGTTTGAGACTTCGAGACATTGGAGTCAACTTTTGCTAGTCTTCTTTCCTATGCTTTTGCCTAAACTTCAATTCAATGAGTTAGAATTGTTCTAGCAAATCTCTTAACGTGATTGAATTTAAGATTCACCACAACAAATATGGATGGAAATTCAACTTTGATAACCAAGTCAAATTATTATTATTATTTGAAACGTCTTTCGGCAGAGTTTTAATAGAAAGTTTAATATTAGCTAAGTTCATGTAAATGTTCAATAGTAGGTGAATCAATTTTTAACATCTTATATATGATACATCTCTCGGCAGATTTTTAATAGAAAGTTTAATATTATCTAATTTCAAGTAAATGTTCAATAGATATGAGTAAGGGTGTGTCTGGCCGGCTACTTAGCATAATTCGGACCGTTGGCTAATTTTTAATAAGTTAGTTTGCTAAATTTCTATATAGGATAACTCTTTTTATAAATTATTGTTGATATTACAAGTATTGTCAACAGCTAATTGTGTGAAAAAATTGTCCAAATTTTAAATCGTCCAATAGTGCATTATTACGTGATAAAAGTCTAAAAAATGGTGTACATCAATCATGATTGTTCTATATAATAAGTTAGTGTGCTAAATTTCTATATTCCTTAGTACGTCATACTCTAGTATCCGTAAGACTTTGCTATAGGTTGGGTCAAATAGTCTCTTGCTAAGCTGAACAATTCTTTTATATGAACGACTTATGTATCCAATTTGATGAAGCTTTTACATCTAATGTGTGAGCGTTATATCCAAGGTTTAATCGATTTTAGGACATAGACACTTTAATTTGATTATTTTATTTTAGTTATGACAAATTTATTATTTAATTGAATTATTTTATGATAATTAAATTAAAAGAATCACAGTAGACTCAAGTCATACTTGTTAATCACAAGGAATTATAATTGTGAGATACAATTTACATATTATTGAATCTTAATACTTGATTTGAGAATTTCTCTACTACTATAATACTTGATTCATTCCTAATCTTGCCAGCACGAAGAAAAAAAAAATCATAATACCTCATTCTTAATCTCCCGCACGGATTAACTATTGGAGCTAGACGATTGGACAATTTTGGTTTTAAAAGATCATGGTAGATTAAGATTTGCAAAGAAGGGAAGAGATTGTGATAGATCTTGTTCAAGTTTCACAATGGAATTTGAAGAATTTGCCAAATGTAATGTTCTTATCAGTGTTTCTATTGAAACACAAATACGATCCTTGAAGGGAATCGAGAATAAATTTTAAATTCCATCGTGCATATATAATTAGATTTCCAATAGTGGTCTAAGAGCTTGCTTTTTCTTTTTTTTTTTAGTTAGAAATTGTTTTTGAATCTTAGCTACTATCAATGGTTGATTGTAATATCGCTTCTAGCATTTAAGATATTTGTTTTCTAGTTCCAAATATATTTGAAAGAAAAATAATATTTTTGGGTCGAAATTGAGATTGGTGGTCAACAGTAATAACTAGCGTCAGCAAAGGTGACATATGTGCGCAACTCTGAGCGCGACGATGCGTTCTGCTGCGACAGTGGCTCTCGTTGTTACTAAAGCAGCGGTGGGCATCATTACTTATACCAATAGTATTGTAAGCTTGCTACAACATGTGGCACACCTAGCAGTCTTCGCTAAAGAGTCATCAACAATTTTTTAGAGTTTTGGCTTGATTTCGGATTGAGGCATCTGATGTAATTTGTGAAATTACAAGCTCCTATTTGCAATTTCAAATTGGGGTCAAGTTGCAATTTTAAAAAGGAAGGACTTGTGCCTCAATTTAAGAAACTAAAGGGTCCTATTTACAAGGGGTCATAATGCAATATTCAAAAAAGTTATGATTGCAGGTTTGAAAATGAATTTTAAGTGTAATATTTCAAAAGGGTTTTGATTTAATTTCAATTTTGATCCATTTTTTTTATTCGACACATTTAAAATTTATTAAAATTTTACGACTTTTGAAATTTTTGCTAAAATTTGATTTTAACCAAAATTTAAAACTTTAACCCAAAATTGAATTTTATTTTGGTTTAAGAATTTCATCTTATGCCCTAAAATTTTAGAATTGAAATTAAGACTCTAATTTGATTTTTTAATTAACTAAATCCGTTAACTAAATTAAATATATTAGATATTATATACTACTGCATTTATGTGACAAATCTATACTTAGTGGATGATTATGAACTCAATATGCGGACGTGTTGAATTAATTATTTGTTTGTTTTCAGTTGTTTTTGGGCATGTGAGCTCATTACAATTAATTTTAGACCTGCGAGTTCATTATTACTATTTCATGGGCATGTGAGCTCAAATCTTTTAAGCATGTGTGCTAAGATACTTCTTGTAGTTGTATTAATTGAAGATGCAAGAAGAAAATGACTATAATTCAATACTATATCCCCTACGATCTGACCATATTTGCCTGCAAGAAGTCTACCGTTGCTACTCTCCCTTTTTTGATGACTATATTTGCCTGCAAGAAGATGTGGTAGGTGATAGCGAAAGGAATATTTATTTTATTTTATTTTTTAATTTTTTATTTGGGACTCATTTGATTTTTTTAAAATGTTAGGACTATAATTGCAATTAATTATTTCTTCCCTTTTTTTTTTCTTGTTTTAAAATAAGAGGGCATATTTGTCATTTTACATTTCTTTATTGAGGAAATTGAAGAAAATGATGTATTTCGCACTTAAAATGTCATATAAGGTGTTCCCTAATTTTTTTTTTTTTCCCAATTTGAAAGGATGTGAGGTATTTTGCAATGAAAGCAAAGGTTAGAGAGGGTTTGTGCCAATTACTATTTTAATATTATTTATTTTTGCTCTTTTAAGTGGATTTAAAGATAACAGTAATGGTGATAGACGACAGACGGGTCTTCCGCACCTCAAATGTTATATAGAGAGTTTTTCGCAAATCTGAAATAATAGTGGTATTCCGCAATAAGCACAAAGGTTAGAGGGATTACCCTATTATAATAAACACTTTGTGGGTTTGTGAGTGCATTTCTCAAGATTTTAGGATTAGCAACATTTTTTTTATCTTTAAAAAAAAGGAGGTGTCTGAAGGAGAGAACAAGAGAAAGAAATATAAGGGGGTGGAATGCTATTGAAAGTTCTTCCAAGATTATGATATCAACTTATATGTAAAGATTTAAAAAACAAAATTCAGTAACCATCTAAAGTCTATCATTTATTTAGATTTAATTTTCAAATTAAAAATCCTTCTGTGATTTATGATTATATCTAAAAACCAACAGATATATGCTGTTGAATGCAATTCACAAAGATGTCTTAATTCTCTTTGACCAACTTAATTTCTCTTAGTTGGTTCATCAACTACACATTGCCATAGGATTCTCATGTTTATGCACTCATGATCCAGAATTGCATAAACCAGAGGAAAATCCTTAGTTACTAAATTCTAAAGATAGGAGCTGTTTAGATCAACATGCGCACAATATTTAACAGAATTTTCATGATGAAAAGTTCTTCTGATGCTATCAATTTGTTCGAAGAAATGCTGAAAGAAACATGTTATCGTCGATTATAATTCACGGATTGGATATGCATGGAGGCGGTTAAATCATTTGTTAAGTTATATAGTCACGTCAGGAGCTTTTATTCATTTTTGTTCACCACAATTTTTTAAAATAGTTTGCTCGGGCGATGTTTTGGGTGCATTTGTGCTTGGACATGAGTAGAGCTTGACTTCAATCATTTCTTGTTAAAATTTGGGATTTCATCTTAAAAGGTCAACTTTATTCAAAGTAGTAGTCCAAATCTTTATAAATTGGTCTATATTTTTATCTTTATTCGATATGGGATTCTATCCCTTAACATGCCCCCGCAAGATGGTGACTTGTTTGAACATATCAACGTGTGCTCGAATTTTTTTGAGTCTTAATCGGATCGAATTGTTCGTTGGAACTTAATGGGCTCAAATAATATGTTAAGATTTGAGGTTTCATTTTAAAAAGACAGGCTTGTTAAGAGTAACCCAAACTCTTATAAATTGGTCTATATTTTTCATCTTTATTCGATGTGAAATTTTTATTCCTTAACTTGCCCTCTCAAGATGGTTGCTCGTTTGAGCAGACCAAATCTTGAAATCCGTGTGCTTAATAGGCTCTGATACCATTTAAGACTTGGGGTTCCATCTTAAAAGGATTGAGCTACTCTTCTTAATAATGTTGACATTTTAAGATGGAACCCAAAATCTTAACATTTCTTAGTAGAGTTCTTCACTGGTCATCTCTCTTTTGGAGGGGCAAGTTGCTTAATTCTTGTTGGATCTTTGTTGGTTTTAATATTTTGTTCTCTTTCCTATTTGTTGTTAATTCAAAAGTCCTCAATTGTTTAAATGATGGATTAGAGGATAAGTTGTTTGATATTGTTCAAATTAAAAATGAGGAGTGATTTTTGAAAGTGATTGTGGTGGTTAACCACGAGGAAGAAAAAACAAGCGAAAAAAAAAAAAAAAACGAGAACAAAAAATAGTGAATGCCAAAAAATGGCCTGGGCGGCCGCCCAGTATTGTGTTGCAATTGCAGTGGCCATTTTGTTGAACTAGGTGGTCGTCGAGTACAAAAATTTCCCGTTGGGTTTTTGAATTCTAGTACCATTTGAAGGGTTTTACATCATTTTAGCTTCGTTTTTGTACTATTTTGTGCATGGTGATTGTAATTATATATATGAGTTGTTTCTATTATTGAAAACGTATCACAAACATCAAATTGATTCCCTTACATCCAAAATCTAAGATCAAATCAAGTTTTTATAATTTTGATCTTTAGTTCCTTTTTCCAAGTTTTGTTTACTTGATTCAAACTTGGATTAAGGTTTATATATTCCTACAAACTATTTCTCATAAAGCTTTTAAACACTTACCCCGGTGGCGGCAAATATCGTTTGAGGACAGATATTCATAATCGTGTTCAAACCTTCAATTTTGGTGATTTCTTGTTGTCGGTTTTATTTTTGTTCATTATCAACTTTATTCAACAATCGCAAACAATATTTTTGATAACCCAAGAATAACTAACCAAGATGGGGGTGAATTGATTTTTAAAACTTTTTCGACAATTA
>CAIGRF010382499.1:15425-31453 GCA_903798235.1 Fraxinus ornus | reverse complement strand
CAGTTTTGGCAGTGATGGGAAATATAATTTGACCAAAGGCTTTTGAAATAAGAAAAAGACAAAAAATGGGCCGGGGGCGCCCCCCAATAGGGGGCCGCCATGTGTCTATCGGTCAAAAAAGTTGTCAACGAAATCGGTACGAATAGATTAATTCTATACCTTATTAAGATTGAAGCATCTCCTGTCATGTGATCTGAGGCTCCCGAATCCATTATCCAGATTTTATTTTCTTTCATTTCAACATTTAAAGTACTCAAAAAATTACCTTTTTGTGCTAAAGATTCTACCCCAATGTTTGTATTAGATGTCGCGGTTCCTTGACGTGGTTGATAGAAACATTTCTTCATAAAATTGATTTGTTCTTTGCTGAATGGTTTTGATTCTGAAACAAGAGCATCTTCACAGAGGCTTGATTAGCTCTTCCTTTCCATTTAAATTGGGTATGAGATTACTTCCAATTAGCTGGCTTTCTGTGAATGTCCCATCAGTTTCTTTGTTATGGCCAGGTTTTTTGCAATGCTCACACCATGGTCTTCCATTCTTTTGACGGTTATCAGATAGTTTAGAGTATATCCATGTGCTTTTAAGGCTGATCCTTCAATATCAGATTGATGTGGAGAAGATCCAAGCATAAGTTTCTTCTTGCTTTCCTCTTGACGGACTTTAGAGAAGGCTTCACGGATATTAGGAAGAGGCGTTGTTGCTAGAACTCTTCCACGAACCTCATCTAGAAGAAATTTATAGATTCTTTTCTTCTCCACAATTTTCTTGTATTTTGTGGCATCTCCTGGAGACTCCCCACTCATTTAATTCATACATGTTGAATTGCTACCAGTAATGAGTGAGAATATTGAAGTATTGGGTGACTGGCTAATCTTCTTGAGGCAAGTAGTGAATGACCTTCGATTTCAAATGATTTTTCGGTATTCTCAAGGTCTGAATATGTTTCTTTTCCAGCATCCCAAATTTCCATTGCAGTGATACAGAAGGAAATTTGTCCAACATCATTGTCCATTGAATTCATTTGCAGGAATATTATTTTTTCCCTTCCATCTTCTGAAGTTTGGATCATTGATTGCTGGAGATTCGGAAGTACTAGCAAGATAGTCATCCTTTTCCTTTCTGCAAATATACGTCATAATGGATTGGGACCACAATTCAGTTTGTGCCTTGTAATGGGAAGATGAGAGTTGTCCATGCTTCCATAGCTATTCGAAGTTGTACTTTTTCGGTAGCCATTTCAAAGGATGGACCGTATTTGGACATAACACAAAAAGATAGATTCAAGAAAATTGAACCGCAGTAAAGATGCACGAATAATCATTCTCTAATACCATGAAACTTTTGGACAGAAGTTTTTTTTTACCTCCCCCCAACTCTATTGGAATAATACACATCTATATATACTAAAAGCACAGACAAATATGCTATAATAAAACAGAATAAAAAATCCCATGACTATGAGAGAGAATATCTCACAAAATTAGGGAATAAAAAACAATAGATATTGACAGGGTAATAGGTCACCCAAATCACTTAAAATAAGGAAACTAATTATAGTATCCTAGAATCAATCCGTTAATTACAACAACATTCATTCTAAATATACATTGAAGTAGTGATTCACATTTTCTTTATATTTTTGTTTATAGCAGATCACACTATGTGGCTTTGGCTCTGCCTTATGGCAATCAAAATACAGCACGTAAAAACCTTCTAACATTTGGGAGAAAAATGAAAGAATCCATAATAAAATTCTTATGTGACTGACATGGGGCTCTGCCTTCTGGCTCGGATGACACGCACGATGCTCACCTATCCCATGGAAGGGTTTCTGTCAACTATTTAAATGTGTACTGGAGTGTGGCTTTGGCTTTAACTTCTATGGTTTTCTGTTTACATCACCTAGTTTCTCATTTTACTCTGGACAAGTTTTCAATGTAAGTGTGTGTTAGGGTCTAAAAGGGCGGGATTCCAATCCCCATCAAGTTTGGGCTTTTGGGAACAATGGTTGGGTCCTTAACAATTGGTATCAGAGCAATCCCACGTCAAGGGTTCGAATCCCGGAAGGGGCGACACAAGCAAAGTGCCGAATGCCAGCAGCCAAGAGAAGGGCTGGTTGGTAATGCGAAGGTTGTCTTGTAGTGGGCCGCCGTGGACGTTGGATCTTGGGCCGTGGGGTATTGTTAGGGTCTAAAAGGGCAGAATTCCAATCCCCATCAAGCCTGGACTTTTGGGAACAATGGTTGGGTCCTTAACAGTGTGTTGCAGAGGAACAAGAAATTTAGCTTCATTTAATTTTTTAGCTGGTCAATATATCAGGACATTTACTCAAGTCAGTGTGCAATGGCAAGATACTGATTCAATGAGGGAAGAACTAGATGATTTACAGAAGAGTGTTGTTTTGATTTCATGAAAGAGGTGAGACTGCGATTAATGTCTACTAGAATGCCAATTTTGTGTTAATGCAGTGTATATTAACAATTTGCCTAGCCATTTGAGATCATAAAATACTATGCATCTTGACAGATCTTTGTGAGCACAAGATGGGCAATTTTGTTGAACTTGCACGTTGAGATGTTCCGTGTGAACAAGTATCCTTCCTGTGAATTCTATTTCTTACCAGTATCATTCTAATTACCCACTAGTCTACAATTAAATGCAAAGTCACACAATGCATTTTGAGTTGCCTAATTGATTTCAGTAGCATTGAGAATCAGTTTCAGGTTTACAGACTATTATTGACGACTTTGTTATGTGACATTAATATAATTGTTGATGATGTGGAATGATATGCTTTCAGTACAAATATTCTCCTCCAATTTGTGAGGAATTCCTTGTGATTTTGTCGTCTGAAACTTTTCTTAATGAAAGAGGAGGTGGAAAATCAGCTCCAGAGGCAGGTAAGGAAAAATATTCTTTTTGAAAGCTTAATGGAAAAGGAAATAACATAGTGGCATCTCGGAAAAAGGCACAACTGTTTCTATCAGTTCAAGCAATTTTGCAAATTCATTCTGAAAATAAATATGAGAACAAAATTTGGCTCTGTATTCTGTCTAGCATACAAATTATGCCCTTGTTTGATGGCCATCATTTTGAAAAAAATGGAGTTTTGAATAGTGATTTTTGGAGAATGTGTGGTTAAAAAGTATGGAAAAGTTTTGGGTTTACATGCAAAATATTTTATTGTGTAAATGTGTGGTTGAAGATGAGTATGAGAATTAAAGAGTTTTGTTTTAAAGGGAGACAAACCGGGGGCTAAAATGTGTCCACAACATCATCTACTGTGGATGATGTTATTAGAGACCATTTTGTTTTCTGCTTAATTTGTTCTCTGTCTTATGTATACTTCCTTTGCAGTTCCATTGGAAATTAAGTTTTTGTTCTGTTTCCCAGGAAGTGAAAGAATATCTGCCTTTTGTTTTTGGCTGGTTCCATACAAATTTCTTTTCTTTGAACTTCTTAACTTGCAATAGCGTCGAAGACATTCTCCAAGTTCTCATAGTCCTTGCTGTTGAGTCACTGGAGTTAAATTTTGCCCTTCTCTTTCCAGAATGCCACATTCTTCTTCGAGTTTTGCCTGTTCTTGTTGTCTTAGCAGCATCATCAGAGAAAGATAGTGAGTCACTTTATAAGAGAGTGAAAATCAACAGATTGATCAATATATTTAAGGTACATTAGTTCAACTTGTCCATTGAGTCTGCAACTATTCATGCTAAAAGATTTGTCCTCTATAAATTGCTAATTTGTATTACATTTCAAATTGACACATCTCTAATCGCTTCTCTCGTTGTGTAGAACAATCCAGTGATCCCCGCATTTCCAGACCTTCATCTATCTCCGGCAGCAATGCTGAAAGAGTTGTCTACGTACTTCCCAAAATTTTCTGCACAATCACGTCTCCTTTCTCTTCTCTCACCTCATGAGCTGCCACCCCGTGAAGCACAAGAATATCCTCAACACTTTAGTTTTCCTTCATCTATATGCGATTCTTAGTTACTGTCTTATTTTAAGAAAATATAATATATTGTTATTTTATGGGTGTTTCTGAATCTCAATCAGCTTGTGGTTGCTCTGAAATTTTTCCCCAATACCCCCGAAACATTAATGAGATGAAGGTTTTGAAGCAATTAAAAATTTAATGCGTTTCTTGCATCTTTTTAGTAGTATTGTAAAATATTTGAGGTGAAGGAAATCTATCACTGAATGATATAGGTTTTTGACAAGTAACCTGACTCCAACTACACTTATAAACTGGAGCCGGACAGATAAGTAGAAAGTGTGTAGTGGCAAATTCTCTTTTTATTTAATGATCTTTTTGAGGAAGATGATATTAAAGCTGTTAGCAATACTTCCATGAAAGCAGATCTATTATGCGATATGCACATAGATATTGCTTCTAATTATATGAAAACATGTGATTTATTTAACCATTCCATGTATTCATCGTTATTCACTGTTCTGCAAGTAATTATATTCTTTATGAAATGTTGGTATTTCTCTGCTGAACTTCTTACAACTAGTAAGGAAAGATTTCGTCCTATACGGAAAAAAGAAGAAAGGAAAAACAAGAGAGGTAGTATGAAAAGCTGTTTCCTTGACATAGTTTACTTATCAGCGTCACTATCTAGTCATCAACCACATTGGGTCAATCCGCACAGAGCATGATGATTTCTCCATACGCTTTGCTTCTGCTATGAATCAGGTCCTGTCCTGATCTCTCTCTCGAGTGTTCTCGTGTGCACCTCATGGAGTGTATTCCCTATCATAGATTTGGGGGCAATTGCTAGTGTTCAAAATTAATCTATGTGATTTGTATGTGAACAAATGGAAGAAAAAGAGGATGAATAGGAGTGCGCTATACTACAAGTTGGGAGCGTGTTAGTTCAAAATTAAAAAATCGTGAAATAAATCAGCTGTCACCAGAATCTAATTGCTTTCAAAAATTAACTTTCTTCTATTATTTTGTCTAATGTCTAACCAATGCATATGGTCAATTCTTCTTTCGGTTTAAAGGTTTGATTGATAGCTGTTCCATATTTCCCTTTTCTGCAGCTTATGTTATTGAGATCAATCGAAGGTGCAGATTTGGAGTGGGCAAAGGAAGTCAAAGGAAATATTTATGATATGGTTGTTGAAGGTTTTCAACTCTTAAGTAGATGGACTGCTCGTGTATGGGAACAGTGTGCATGGAAATTTTCTCGCCCATGCAAGGATCCTGTTTCAACAGAGCCTAATGAGAAACCAGAATCATTTTCTGACTATGAGAAGGTTCATTTTGATTTCAACATATTCTTTTTTGCTGACTAATTCTGCTATATATTCATTCCTATAACATTAGTGATGACCTGTATCTTCATGTCGTGCAGGATTCACTGCCATATTTTAAATTTCTTTTCTATTTCGAACTCTAGCTGAACACTGCAACTCCTTTCATTATTAACTTCAGTCAGCTGATGTGAAAGCTGTTTTCAATTTTTCTGTAGGTGGTACGATTTAATTATAGTTCTGATGAAGGAAAGCTTTGGTAGAACTTGCGAGCTACATCAAGAGCATTGCATCAATGATGCAGAAGGACGATACATTGGTATCAGATGCCATATGGGAAACTATTCATGCGGAGGTCCAAGATTTTGTGCAAAATATATTAGCCACTATGTTGCGGACTACGTTCCGGAAAAAGAAAGACCTTTCTAGGTAGGCACCACCATTATTTTTGTGAATTTGTATCATGTCAGACTTTCAGCAATAGTTTCTTCGATATAACTGAATCTTGCATTTTGACTTGTCATCTTTATAACCAAGTGTAATGTCTAAATGTGATGTGATTTTATTTTGATTATCAATTTTTTCTTAGTGCATGTACACTGTTCAATTTAAGACCAATAGGTGAGGTCTTGTAGCTCATGTTCCGTACATGTACTTTTATCACCTGGTTATCTTATTCGTGAAACTAGTGTATTTTACAGCCTCAAGCTTAGGAGAGTCATACTTGCATATGGGCCAAACAATGGTCACTGACACCCAAAGGAATGAAGCGGGCCAAGAATAGGTGGCTTGTACTTATCCGATATATGTATCACAAGCCTAGTATTCTATTTTCTGGGGGTCACTCTGAAAACTGGGAATGACAGAATAGTGGAAGTAATATTCTCAAACTTGTAGTATATTATCATTTTGAAAATTCCCATGAATTAGGTGTATAATATCAACGTTTTTCTGTTTTGCGAGAATTTACAGTTTGGATGTGCGGTTGACTGATAAATATTCATATCCCTAATGCGCTTGGACATTCAATAGAAGGAAGGTTGTAAATGGATCCTTTAATTAATCACTGTTCATTGGCATATCATTATATTTAATGATAAAATTTTCCAAGAGCTTAAGCTATAAGAGAGGAAGGAATTTATAATATACTTATTTTTTGACAACTAGAAAGAAAGGGAGACTATTTCCTAAAATAGTAAAAGTAAATAAAAACTAGATTTAGCCCTAATCTTTTTCCTAGTATAGTATTAGTTCTTTGTATATATACATATGTTTTCTATTGATGAATGATAAGTTGAATACCTTCATTAAATTATAGAACTTACTTATTCATTATATACTTTTCAACACGCCCCTCACATGTGACCCCGATGCATATTTTTTTTGAATGAATGACCCGTTAAAATTTCATAATGGGTAGCAGTGCTATCTGCTTTGATACCATTTGATGGAACAACTCATCTAAAATAATTAAATTGTTATGCTGGAAAGGAATTTTTTTTATTTGAATTATATCTTCAACATATTATTTGACTTCATTATTGTAGAATTTCCTATCTCTTTACCAATTTGTCAAGTGATATTTTTGCTTGTCAGTTTTATTTGCATAAAAGTGAATCTTTCCTTGTGTTTTTTTCGCAATTGATTTTGCTGCAAATAGAGAGGGAAGAGTAAAGGACAAAGTAGATGACCGAGTGAAGATTTCTTCTGTTCTAAGTTATTAATGCTTTGTTGCTTTGGCACAATCATAGCGTTTTGTTTGAGGAATGATAATATCAAATTTTTAGTGTACCTGGAACTACTTCCCAGATCCAATATATCGAAGAAAACCAACCAACTTACAAAGCACATTTGTTTTGCTCTGCTGGAAATTAATAAACTATTGAAAAAAATTAATTGGAAATATTTATTATTGCTCTAATGGTTTTAAAATATTAAATTATTAAATTTGTTAAAAATGTTAAAATATCATATTTAGTCCTTTCTACTCATTTGCATTTTGTTGTTCTATAAATACTGATTTTATCAAACTACAGTTTCGCACCACTACCCGCAAGTGAAAAAAAAAGAAAAAAAAAAGATTACTAAAAGTAATAATATTAAAATAAGCTTAAGACTCCTATAATGTTGGAGCTATTGTATATTTAATTAATATTTGGGATGGGGAAATATCATATTGGTGAAGGTCTTTTCCAGTATGCACTTCTAATTTAGCTTGAAGACATTCGTATAAAGAAATTGGGATCCTTCAGATGAAAGCTTCTTGGCCACTTCTAATAGATATGTGGTTTACCTAATCTTCTATTTTCAGGATCCTTTCTGATATGCGGACACTTTCAGCAGACTGGATGGCTAATACTAGCAAGCTTGATTCTGATATGCAATCATTCCAACAAGGAGGTGAAGAAAACAGAGGGAGCTTTTTCTATCCACGGCCAGTAGCACCCACGGCTGCACAGGTTAGTCTACACTAGATGTACTCAGATATTTATGGGTAGAGTGCTATTGTATTTATTTTGAAGTGCATGTTCTTATTTCTTTTAATATCTATGTTTGTAAAGAAGCAGATAGATTTTCGGGCAAAATGAAATTTACATTTGTAAAGCATACTTGAGTTTCATGCTACTTCATGGTTTTGTTCCAACCCTTTACCCTCTGAATTTTGTAAATCTTGCTGTTCGGCTGTTGTCATTGATTGCGATGTTGATTTCTAACTAAATGTTATATGTGTGTGTTTTGTTTCAATTTGTTGGAATTTCCCTTTGAAGGATCTCTTCTTGAGATCTTCCTGACCGAAGAAACATGCTCCATTGTGTTATCAATTGGTTAATATCATGTTGTGCGTGTTGCTATCTATTTACCCTTGTTTCATGTTCCACAATATTGTCAGTTTGTCATTTGTTAAATATAATTATCTTTCAATTTCATTTTCATAACTTTAAAGTATTAGACGCTGTATCTAGATTGAAAATAAATTTGGGAAAATCAGAGGCTATCACAGTGGGAGAGGTTGATAACGTGGAGGAGATGGCTGCGATTTTGGGTTGCAAAGTTGCGCAACTGCCTATGACAAATCTTGGGCTTCCTTTAGGAGCACGGTTTAAACGTACACAAATTTGGAACAGTATCGTGGAAAGGGTGGAGAAAAGGTTAGCTGGTTGGGAGCGTATGTACCTCTCAAAGGCCGTCTCACTTTCATAAAGTCCACGTTGTCGAATCTCCCTACTTATTTCTTGTCATTGTTTCCTATTCCTGTTGTGGTGGCAAAAAGATTAGAGAGGATCCAAAGGGATTTTCTTTGGAGAGGATTAGGGGAGGAGAGGAAATTATATTTGGTTAATTGGGGTGTAGTTTGTTCTCCCATAAGGTTGGGTGGTCTCGGACTGAAGAGTCTCGTACTGTTTAATAAAGCCCTGTTGGGTAAGTGGTTGTAGCGATTTGGAGTGGAGAGGGAGAGTTGTTGGAGAGAAATTATGGAGGGGGGATGGTGCTCAGTTGAGAGTCGTGATTCTTATGGGGTGAGTTTGTGGCGGTATATTCGGCGTGTGGAGCGACTTTCAGGACATATTGACTTTTGTAGTGGGGAATGGTAATACAATCAGTTTTTAGGATGATTGTTGGTGTAGAGATCAACCGTTTAAGGTCAGATTTCCTTTGTATTGTATTGCATTGGAGCCATCGGCCATGGTGAATGATGTCTTAGATGTTCATAATGGGAGTTTAGTTGGAACATTGGTTTTTGCCGAGGTTTGCAGGATTAGGAATTGGATGATTATGCGTTGTTTTTAACATCTCTGTATGAGGTAACATCAGGGCAAGAGAGTGATTGTAGCAGGTGGAGGTTGACACGAGATTGTATTTTTTCAGTTCGCATGTATTTTAGATCTTTATTGGGTCTTGTGGAAAGTTCATTCCCCTGGAAGATGGTTTGGAAATGTAAACTGCCTCCACGGTTAGCATTTCTAATATGGACAGTGATCAGAGGACAAGTGTTAACGGTGGATAATCTTCGTACAATGGGTTATTATGTCACAGAGTGGTGTTATACATGCAAGAGGGATGGGGAGACGATTGATCAATTGTTCCTTCATTGTGATACTGCTCGTTTACTGTGGAATGATATTCTGGCGTTACAACACATGTGGAAGACATGTTAAAGGCATGGAGGAGAATTTCAGAGATAAGGATAGCAAACTTCTATGGGACCTTATTCTGGGTTGCATCGTATGGTACGTGTGGAGGGAAAGAAACATTCGCTGTTTAGAAGATTTAACACGCACAATAGAGCAGATTAGAGAATTGTTTTATTTGACATTGTATACTTGATTTAATGCTGCGACTATTAGGCATATAGACGGGCTGCCCAATTTCATGTTGTTACTTTCTGATTTAAAGCATAATACACTTCATGTGTATGTATTACGCATTGATTAATAAAATTTTTGATTACCTTTCAAAAAAAAAAAAAACGTTAGTATTATTTGATACAAGAATCCATTGAGATCTTAAATATTTGACATATCAGAATCTCTCTCTTTTTGACAGGTTCACTGCTTGCAATTCCTGACATATGAGGTGGTATCGGGTGGTAACATGAGGAAGGCTGGTGGTCTTTTTGGAAATAGTGGTTCTGACATTCCTGCCAATGATTTAAAACAGTTAGAAACCTTCTTCTACAAGCTCGGGTTTTTCTTGCATGTATTAGACTACACAGGTTTGTGGAAAGGCTCAGTTATTAGATACTCAATTGATCTTCACTACTGTGATCTCTGCTGTGGCATTTAATTTTCTCAGTATGTTATAATAAGACCAATGGTTTTTCTATCTAAATAGTAGGGAAAGCGTCCATTCTCCAGGCATCTTTTGAATAATTCTTTGTAACTTCAAGTTTTTCCCTTGGTTCTTATTCATATCTAGATGTGGTTATTGGACTTTTGTGCCCTCTTAGGTTATTAGATCCTTCTTGAATAGCAGGAGGTTAAGATGAACAATTGTACCTGCCCAGAATAAGGCATGCGAAACAATTAACTTGATCTGCTTCTTACGGACTAAGATAGTCTCCTTGACATGTATAATCAACAATCTTACTAGCATCAATTTGTGAATTCTGCTACAACAATAAAAAGCTAAGCCTTATTTCTAACGAACATAGTGTTGCTAATTCTTTTCCATTTCCTCTTCCTTCCAACGCTACATTTGCCCAAAGTCCAATGAAATTTCCCGGATTCTCTTACAATTTGAGAAAAAACCTTAGTGATCTTAGTCAAAGATAGTAGTGATTTTAGGTTAGTGTACCCAATAATAGTTGTACAAAGTATCTTTAGTCTATGTATAGGCTGAAGTTTCTTGTTTATAAAATGATTACTGTTTGAAAATAAAAATTGTTTACAGTAAATCTTGTATTCTTATCTCCGCGAGATGTTCTCTTGCATCTTTCCATTTTCATGGTTTCTCACCATATATTCTGTCTAGAGACCAACCAAATTTAGCATGACAGGTATTTTCAACCCATTTACTAGAGAAAATCACTTTAGCAGCGGAATGAGTAGCCTATGAGATATAAAGATCTTGGTTATATATATTTAGAACAAGAAGACTCGTTTGTCTAATGTAAGAACAAATAAGTTCAAATTTGAGTTTTTCTACCATGTTACATAATAATGTAGGTGTGTGTGACCTTCCACCTCATCAACTGGTGTGAGCCTCAATATGTAAGGTTTCACTTAGACTAATATGCTTAAATCCTGTTTATCTAGGTTTCCAGAAAGTGAGTTGGAGCAGGTCTAACCTTCAATAGTATTTTCAAAAACTCCCTTGTGTATAAAAACATCTGAACCTGAATTTATTATCCCTTTTACTATGTAATGGCACTCAAAAGTAGTACTAACTTATAGATGTATACCGTTGCATGTGCCCACGGAGAACTGGAGACTTGGTTGGTTCTTTTTATACATGAACCGATCCATTTCTGTCTGGACTTCCTATAAAAGAATTTCATCGAGAGTTTATTTTGCTAATTTGGTTGTTTAAAGTGTTGTAGCATCATAGTATGTAACTGTTCATTTTTTCTATATTCATACATATCATTGTTTTCTAGTATGCATGGATGACTTGGCATGTCACTACGGTAACCATTCTATTGGTGCAGTGAAATTAATTATGTTCTTATACTTTCTTGCAGCAACGGTTGCAAATTTGACGGATCTTGGTTTCTTATGGTTCAGAGAATTTTATTTGGAATCTTCTCGTGTTATTCAGGTAGAAGATCATTATCTTTACAATGGTTGATTGTATCTAGAAATATTGATCACTACACACTTTTTGCAAGGTCTAGCTGCTTTGTGCTGTTTAGATCTTTGAGGTGATAAATGTTTTAAATGTATTGCATTTCACCACACTTGCGAGACTAGCTTTACTGACCTATATAAGCCTGTCAAGATACGAGGTCTGTAATATGTGCTATTGTGATTCACCTTTTCTTTCTCATATTTTATGAGAACCCATGTTGTTTCTCCTGCAGTTTCCTATTGAATGCTCCCTTCCATGGATGCTGGTGGATCATGTAATCGAGTCTCAAGATGCAGGTCTTCTTAAGAGTGTTTTAACGCCTTTTGACATCTATAATGATGCTTCTCAACAGGCATTGCTGGTCCTCAAGCAACGATTCCTTTATGATGAAATTGAAGCTGAGGTAATTAAAGTTAAATCAATGAAATTGTCCTTGTGGAGGGTTTTAGACATTTTCCCTCTAATCTTTGCATAAACTTGTAGCTATTACTTGGGGATCTTTTAAAGCATCCAACAAAAAGCTGGTCCATAACATTTCCCAGCCTTCGCTTAGCCTCTTTCTCTATCAACATTTATATATATGATAATATCATGAGTGGATAGAAAACAATATAACGCAAGACTAAGAAAGCAATCTGATCAAGAACAAGTTAGTTAGGGACATTGAGTGATGAACCAAACAAAGTGTGTGAATGTGGACAATCTGTGATTGTCAGGGTCTCACGACCTACAGACAACTGCAGCTGTCACCAATCTGTTCCCGTAAATAAACTATTTTGGTGATGTTTAAAGATGCTACGTATTCTCAATTTTACGTTTGGAGATGATATAACAACAACCTCCTATCCTCTACTGCAAGTGCAACCTAAGACATGGACAAAGCAAGGTTTAAACAACTGATACTAAAGTGAAACCGTTGTGAGGATTTTCAAAAACCATTCATGCACTAGGTTTTTGTAGAAAAGAAAGAAGGAAATTGCTGTGAAAATTATATTTCATTATCTTTAACATCAAATACACGTACACATTTATAGGCTTTACAAGATCTCTAAAAATAGGAAGCAGAATAATTGTACAACTAATATACCTAATTTGTAGAGTTGATTTATATAAAATATCAATTACAGCTACTAATTCCTAAAAATCAGCCATTAGTTAAAAACAGAATATTCTCCTTTGTAACACTCCCCCTCAAGCTGGTTTGCAGATATCTTCCATGTCCAGCTTGCCTATTAGTTTCCCAAATTGTTTCCTTGGCAGTCCTTTGGTAAGAACATCAGCGACTTGTTCAACCGTTGGTATATATATCATACAAATCTGTCCATTATCTATCTTCTCTTTGATGAAGTGCTTGTCTACCTTAACATGTTTGGTTATATCATGAAGAATCGGATTAGGGGCTATTGAGATAGCTGCTTTGTTATCACAATAGACCTTCATTGGCGAAGGGCTTGAAATCTTCAATTTTTCTAGGATTCTTTTAACCTATAGTACTTCACAAATTCCATGAGCTACTGATCTGAACTCAGCCTCCGCACTGCTTCGCGCCACATTTTGCTTTTTACTGCGCCAAGTAACTAGGTTCCCTCCAACAAAAGTACAATAGCTAGAAGTTGATTTTCTATCAATTGTACTTCCAGCCCAATCTGCATCTGTATACGCCTCAACTTGTAGATGACCATGCTTCTTAAACAATAGGCCTTTCCCTGGTTGTCCTTTTAAGTACCTTAGTATTCTGTAAACTGCCTCAAAGTGTTGTGGCCCCGGTTAGTGCATAAATTGACTTATCATGCTCACAACAAATGCAATGTCAGGGGCGAGTGTGAGACAGATAAATCAGCCTACCAACAAGTCTCTATAATTGTTCTCTGTCCTTCACTTCTTCTGGTTTAGCTGATTGGAGTTTTTGATTTGGTTGAATTGGTGTTTCTGCTGCTTTGCAACCCAGTAGGACTGTCTCACCAAGGAGGTCTAGCACATATTTTCGTTGAGATAAGAAAACTCATATTTTTTATCTGGCAGACTATTCCAAGGAAGTATTTCAAAGTTCCCAAGTCCTTGATTTCAAAGTCATCAGCAAGTACTCTTTTAAGTCTTTTGAGTTTATCGTGATCATTACCTATAAATATTATATCATCAACATAAATAAGTAAAATGGAAATCATTTCTTCTTTAGAGTGCCTATAGAACAGTGTGATCTGCCTCACTTTGTGTATATCCGTGACCTTTAACTGATTTTCCAAACCGTTCAAACCAGGCTCTGGGAGATTGTTTAAGACCATATAGGGACTTCCTTAGTTTACATGCTTTTCCTTCACCAGGCTAGGCTTCAAACCCTGGTGGTAGGTTCATAAAGACCTCGTCTTCCAAATCCCCATTTAAAGATGCATTTTTAACGTCCAACTGGTGTAAAAGCCAGTCTCGATTGGTGGCTAGGGATAACAGGACACGAATTGAGTTAATTTTTGCAACTGGAGCAAATGTTTCCTCATAATCCATACCGTGTGTCTGTGTGAATCCTTTTGCCACTAAACGTACCTTGTATCTTTCTATACTTCCATCCGCTTTACACTTCACTGTAAACACCCATTTGCACCCTACTGTTTTCTTTTCCCCGGTAATTTGACTATATCCCATGTCCCATTTTTCTTAAGAGCATTCATCTCTTCCAAAACTGCTAATTTCCAATCCGGATTATCTAATGCTTCCTGAATGGTTCTAGGTATAAACAAGTAAGATATCTTTGAGGTAAAGGCTCTGTGAGACTTAGAAAGTCTGTGGTAGGAGACATGTTTAGCAATGGGATGGTTCATCTTGGTTCGAGATGCTTTTCTATGTGCTATAGGTACATTTAGGTCAAAAGGATTGGGGCTGGAGTTTGTTGACAAGTATGACAGAGAGTTTAATAAAGGATTTGACAAAGAACCTGAGATAGGGAGATTAGAGTTACCTGGAGTAGTAGTTCGACCATCGCTCAGAGGTAATGATTGATCTTGCACTAGACTTGTAAACAAATCTTTATTCCTCTGATGAGTTCCTTTCCTAGTGTAAACTAGGAGCTCTGGCCAGTATTAATGTGATCATGTCTCGGTATTTCTCCCCTTGTTTGTGAGTCATCTATGCTTGTTGTTGGAAGACTAGAATTTCCTTGTTTTTCACTATCCTGAGTAACAACATCCTGGACATTAGGCATGGAAGGGTCAAGAAAAATATTTGGTAAAGGGTTGGATGTGGTTGTTTCCCAAAACTGAGTTTCATTATGTAGCGACCCGAATTTTAAAATGCAAATTTTATAACTTAAATTATATCGCTACGACATTTTCCGCCAAATTTTAGAATTTATTTTACGTCCGTTGAATTGTCTAGCAAAACATTTAATATAATAATTCAAGAACGATTTTTAATCTCAAAAATTCAATATTTTCTTCTTGGGCCGAATTTTACACCCAATACGTATTTTAAATTTCTTTGGGTCCAATATTCTTCTTTGGCCCAAGTCCATTAACAGCCCAATCAAATGTCCAATTCTAGAGCCTAGGTTTATATAACTCAATTGTATCAAAAACCTAAAAAAATCACTCCTTTCCATCTCCCAAGCACTCTCTCACGGCTGCAAAATCTCTCAGAAAATTGGGACATTCAACTAGGTAAATCTCTTCACTTTGAACCATTATTTTTCTTTGATTTCACTATCATCATCGTCTAATACACCCATTGCAACAGTTCACCAATTCTCCAAATTTCACGTTGCATATTCGAACCAGTAACTCATTCCCAAAAATCGGTGCAGGTAACTTCTTTTTAATTCTCAGTTTCTTTGAAATTATATCATCTCTGTTCCTTCACAATGTATTGATAAATGGAAAAAGAAAAAAAAAAGAGGGAAGAAGAAATCGGAACCTCTGAGTTTAATAGCATACTCCATATCTTGCTTCCCATGCCTTGCTCTTGCCATTGGACTTCCTCTTCCGGCCTCAATTTCGGTTTGAAACTCATTAAAATTTAAAACCCATTCGGACACAGCTTGATTTTCGAACCAGCACTTCTCTCTGCGTGAAATTTCAATTGGGAATGGGGGTTTGATATTATACATGGAAAACTCATTTTTTTAAATCCTCAAATTTGGTTGGAAACTCCTCAAAATGTAGAAACCAAATTGGAAGGTTTGATTTCGAAAAATCCGTCTCCTCTCTGCGTGAAATACATATTGGGGATGGGGGCTTTGTAGTTAAATAGGGAAATTTCACGTTTAAATCCCCAAGTTTGGCCAAACATTTAAGTTAGTCCCTTACTTGATTTTAATTCCTTCATCATCCCTAAAGTTTAATTATTTATCAAATTAATTATAATTTACTATCTAATTTTATCATGTTGGCCCTAAATATTCTAATTTTGATAATTAGACCCTAAAGATTTAAAGAATTGTCAAATTACTCATTTCTTCATTTTCCAAAAAGTTCAATCAAGTCCCT
>CAIGRF010382319.1:20696-64703 GCA_903798235.1 Fraxinus ornus | reverse complement strand
ATTTAGGGTTTAGGGTGGGAATAATATTTAATTTTTAAATCAATACCTGATTTTTGATTAAAAAATATTTTCACCTGATTTTTGCACTCTAAAGTTGAAATAACTGGTATTATGTAATTTCCTCTAATAAAAAGTACATCATAGCCCAAACAATGAATATGTCAAGTTCAATTGTCGTGCATTGTGAAAAAAAAAATCATTTAATTTTCTAAAAGAGTCAAGAAAATAAAAAAACCTCGAATTGTAAAAAATGAAGGTTTTGATTTATCAACTTACACCACAACCTAGATTGAACTTTTTGATTCATAAAAAGTCTATACTGTAAAGATTAATATGTAGTAACCTTTGAAATGCAATAATCTGATGTGAAGCGAGATGTAAAAAAGTAGGAGCCATTCTTGATTTCTTAGGGTTAAAATATAAAATCTTAGACTAAATACTACCCAAATTACGATTTCTAGGTTTTATATTTTTTTATCCAGCCTATAAACTGTAAATAAAAAATTATATAAAAATCGATTTCATTCGAGTACCTACGATTCTAATTCAGGAGCCAAGAACTAAATCGGAACCCAGTCAATTATCGATTCTTGATTTTGGTTCCTAATTTATTTTTTTGGGAATTGGATCGAAATCTCTGGTTCGAGAGATTCAGTTCCGATTAAAATGACCGGGCCTACTTAAGCTCTTGCTTTCTTTAACAATTTCTCTTGTGATCAAATCTCAAAATTGATTTAATCGTTGTTAAATTGAGTTCATATTAAAATTTCTCAATAAAAATACTTAGGTGAACTTATTTACCTATTGGATTGGGCTGCATTTCCTGAATACATATATTGGTGTACTTACAAAAATACCTTTGAAATTAGGGATGTTTTGAAAAATCACATGAAAAGTTTTTAGGAAGTAAAAAATACTGTGTAAAATAAAAAAGTGATACAATGTCACTTTTTTTATAAAAATTGTCACTTTTTTTTTTTAAAAAAAGTGACACAAACTAAAGAAAAATGACAAAACTAAAAAAAAAGTGATAAATACAGAAATAGCATCATCCATTTGTACAGCACCAATAATCAAGTTCTTAAAATAATCACTACGTTCATGCCAATCCACATACTGATTATGTTAGTAAAATATAACATATTATTTTAATTTTTTATCTTCTTAAAAAGTGACAAAAACTTAAAAGGTGACAAAAAACTAAAAAAGTTAAAAAAAAGTGACACATTAAAAAAAAAAAAGTGAAAATCTTTTGACGAAATTCACAAGCTTCCTCCTTCTGTAACAATTGGAGTCGAATTTTTCCTTGATAGAACAAAAGTCAGCACCAAAACCTCTTACCACAAAGAAAAAAAAGAAAAAGTGACAAACACTAAAAAAGTGACATGAATTAAAAAAAGAAAGTGACAAATATTCAAAAAAAGTGACAAAAGTTGAAAAAAAACTGCAAACATTTGAAAAAAGTGTAAAACACCAATTGAAAACATTCAAAAAAGTGACAAAACACCAATCCAAAAATGACAAACCATTCATTCACAAGTCTTCTTCTCACAAAATCTTACAAACAATCATTACAATGAAAAGGAGCATCATTGTATAGAACCCAAATTTAATTCTTGTCACTTTTTTATTTTAAATTATAGAATCACAAACAGAATATTTTGTAATCATTAAATCTCTCTACAAACAATATAGTCAGTCCAGAAGTATATGGAAATTGTAGCTAAATAAAAATACCAAGTTTACCAGTCTGACATTTCATCTAAATCAATAAACTCTAGATTGGACAAAAAACAGTATCTCGTTCAGTAATACAGACATTCTCCTCCCAGCTTATAATTTGATTGTCATGGATGGTTCTGGGAGTATTCAAAACTTAGTGGCTGCTGAGAGAAAGGGAGAAACCCTTCCTTTTTTCTGCCCAATTCTTGTCACTTCACCCCACAAAACTATTAGCATTCCTCTGCATATAATTTAAAGACTACAATTGCATCATGAATTCTTTAATCTAACAAAACGTAATATTTCTTGGATTTCCTTCAAAACTTCCCAATAATCTAACAAAACGTAGATTGCATCATGAATTCTCTTAGGCTGCAATTGCATCAGGAGAATACAGAAGGCAAAGCAAATAACGCTAACATATTCACAGTATTCTTCTTTGAGGACATTTTACAAACACCATGAATACACTAAATCTTTTTCTCAATAAATTCGTGAATATGAATTCTCTTTGGCTATTCCAATCTCCCAAACAAAATGGTCCTCCAAGAATTCATCAATTCAGGATCCACGACAATGGTTGAATCAATAACTTGACAATAATTAGGATTTCAATTCAAACATAAATTCCTAAAAAATCCTTAATGAATTAGGATTCACAATTTAACACATTGCCTTGAACCTTTCCTGCCATATCTGTGTTGTAGCCACTACAAAGAGAGGCCCCTAAGAGGCGATTTTATCTGTTTCTACTGCGGCGATTTTCCACCAAATCAACGTCTCTCCCAACCCCATTTGCTTTAATTTCACGATTAGGTACAACGGTTGCTGCAGTATCTTCAACTTCATGGATATGATTTAATATATATACAAAGATCAAGGCCAATCTCTATTATTCTAGAAAAAGATGATAGATGAATATAGAGAGATGAGAGAGGAAAGTGGAATTTAGTTTGTTGTTTAGGTAAAATTAACGTAAAGATAAAGTATTTTATACTGTGTAATTACTTTTGGAATGATTTTTCAAAAGGACATCATATTTAGAGTATATAGTCTAATTTCCCCACATATATTTACTACTTTGCTTGTCTTGTGTACCAAAATATTTGACCATATCCATTGATGAATATGCCAAAATCTTTCGAGTTCACGAAAAGTAGCAATCATCAAGTTACGAGTTTAGGTAATCTATAAGCATAAAAATCAAACTATGCACATTGGTCATGTCCAATACGTTTTCAAGTGTACTAGTGTCATTATCTTCAATACCCATTTGTAAAAAAATAGGAAGACTGCATATAAAAATGGCAAGAGTAACTAAGCAATACGAAGTTACCAGAACAAATTGACATTCTCCATTCCATGGACAAATCAATTCTCGATTGATTTACGAGTCACGTCTATCTGCACTTCTCTAAGTAAGCACTTAATCCATGTTATCACAATTACATCGAATGCTCAATATTATAAAATACAATAAACGCTGAATCGATATAAAATGAATGAGAAAAGTTTTTGGACATACATTCCAACTTTTGCTCAAGTATCATACATAGTACTTGACCACATTCTCAAAAGTATATCAAAGGTTGAGTGAATTGCCCAAATAGTCATTGAACTTTACGCTATACTTTCAAGGGATTACTAAACATTACAAATCACCCAAGTCATCACTGAACTTTGTAAAAGGTTTCCACGAGATCACTGAACTTTAAAAATCACTTCATTCATTACTAAACTTTGCAAAAAGTTTCTACTAGATCACTAAACTTTGTAAAATGTTTCCTAGGAGATCACTGAATTTGTGTCCCTGTGAAACATTTTACAAAGTTCAGTGATGAATGATGTGATTTTTAAAGTTCAGTGACCTCATGAAAATCTTTTACAAAGTTCATGGATAACTTGAGTGATTTTGAAAGTTCAGTAACCTCTTGGAAACATGACGTAAAGTTCAGTGACTATTTAAGCAATTCACTCTCAAAGGTTAGAAGTGTAGTCCTATTACTTTTGGGTACACATCCCACTGATCTTTTCTAGCCAATCTGTCTATTTTTAGTCAAAATAAAAGAATGTCCACTCCCAAATTTTTTGTTAGCTATGAATATTCAATTGTACAAAATGAGTAATGGAAAATGTCGATGGTCAATCTTGTCAAGGCTGACGAGAAAGACTAGTGTCTAAATTGATTAATTTTTGTTTTTTTTGCTTAGATATCTTCGTAACGAAGGGAAGAAAATGTATTACGAACTTGAATTAATGGAGTGCTTTTGAGAATCGCCATCTAGCACTGTTATCAATTTCTTGGCTACGTCAATCAAACAAATTAGTATTTTGGATTGATGATCCTCCCACATGCCTCGTGCTAAAGTTAAATTAACGTTAAACTAATGAAATTGGACAGTAGGGAGTATCCAATTTCATTTAAGGAAATTTTGTATCAAAATGAAAAAATACAAGAATTTTTTAAAGGTCTGTGTTCAAATTTATACCGTCCGTACATATCCTTGTATATATTCACGAATAATCATTTTGTTGCTGGAGCACTACGCACTAATACTAGTAATGTCATTTCTCTTGGTTCAATTCATTCTTTAAAGGTCTGGGTTCAAATTTATAACTTCACACCTACGATTTTCTGATTGTAACGTGGGAATTACGCTTTACAGTAGACACAGTCGGTTCCAAAGAACCGGACAGCTCGCGCCTCACTACAAATCGAAGGGCCCAGCACCCAGACCCATTTCCTCCAAAGTGAAATCGGACAGCAACCCTCCTCTCGTTGTTGCCCATTTCTAAGGTAATAGCTCTTTCCCATTGATCCCTTGCAATTAGTGAAGTGAAGCAATGCCGGCGTCTGTGAGGGCCGGGAAGCATCGGGATGTTGCTAGTTCAGTCTGTTTGCCTGGGTCATTGTTTTATTTTCCAATTTCTTGATTTTGACTTTGTGACTTGTGGCACTATATATTATCAATTTATTCAATCCTCGGCGTTTCTGAACTTAATTCATATCTGCATTTGTGTTCCGTTCTTAATTCATTCTAATCTTCATCCTCAGGACCTTTGAGGGTTTAGGATTAGGTAGACTCGAGTTTATATTTTTGAAAAAAAACCCCCTTTTCTGATTTTTAGCCCATGTTAGGTTTTGCTAAAAATCAGATTTTTAGTAGTTTTTGGTAAAATTTGATGAAATGATTAGGTAGACTCGAGTTTATATTTTTGAAAAAAAAAACCCCCTTTTCTGATTTTTAGCCCATGTTAGGTTTTGCTAAAAATCAGATTTTTAGTAGTTTTTGGTAAAATTTGATGAAATACTGGTTAAAAATTTGATGAAAGTTGTGGCTGGTGGTTAAAATTAATAGTTGACTTTGATTTAGGTCTTTATCCACTTTTTTAGCTAAATCAAACTGGGCTTTTGGATTGAAGCTTACGCGATTCCTATGAATGCACTACTTTTTTGTTTTTGGTGGAATTACTTATGTTTACTGGGTTGTTGCTGTTTGAACATTTATAATTATTATGCTTTTGTTTGTTGCTGTCTGTTTTGATTTGCTATTTCAATGTACTCAAATCTTTTCTTTCTATATTTTTCCGAAGCCTTCATAATAACAACTATAATTTGTTAAACACGTGTTGATATAGCGGGAAAACAATTATTTGGCTGCTATAAATGTTACCAATACATAAATAAATAGGAAATAAATGTACTATTGGCAATTAGAGTTGTACAATGAGTCTGCAACACCAGAAATCATCAAAATTCCCGTTAAATCGTCAGGTAGTTCTTACATGTCCACCTTTATGAAGATTAAATTACGTTTCTCGACTTGGACCGGTGTCTAGAAATTTGAAGCGAGGCATGCTAGCTTGAAGGTTATGAATTAAAGTCTATTTGGACAGTCTAGATCTTTGGAGACTGATCGTGCAATTATAATAAAAGGTTATGCAGTAACTTTCTACTCGGGCAATAGGAGCGATGCAATTTTTCCCCCAAAATATCAACTTCCAAAGTGAGCTAGATAAAGAAATCAGTAACTTATTGTAAGTCTTTTATGTACTAACTATTTTTTCCCTAACATTGGTTTCAGGACATGGATAATGTATCCGCCAATGGGCTTCGTTTCCGGAGAATTCCTCGACAATCATTTTCTACTAGTATTAAGTTGGACCCACCGGTGAGTCTGACATATACACTGTTAGATATCTAATGTTCATGCACATTCCGATGTACTTTACTTCCGAAAAAGAAATTTTTTTTTTTGTCTAGAATTACTCGTTTGAGATTTGAAATTTCCTCTTTCTGGTATTATCAATTGTCATAAGATAATATCTGCTTACCAACTTGTATTAGAACTTTAGGTTTAGTAGCTTTTTTGTGGTAATGGTTCTGTTCTGGATTTATCTACCTGCAAATGCTGCATAGCCTTGTCAGTCGCACTGGTATTCAGTGTCCTGAATTATATGCAAGATAGGCTGATTGCTCAAGTATTTGATCAGCAAAACTGTAGCGTTATTGATTTGGCATTTTATTCCAGCTTGATGAAAACTTGGAGCAGTGGCCACATTTGAATGAACTTCTTCAAAGCTATGGTTCTGAATGGGTTAAAGATGATTACAAGTATGGGCACTATGAAAGCATTGCCCCCATCTCATTTCACAATCAGATATTCGAGGGACCTGATACGGATATTGAAACAGGTTAGTAGACAATAATTCTATACTCCCATTAGGAGAACATTATACGGATTCAATAGTGCAGGAGTTGTTATGTTATAGGAACTCATCATCTTTCTAGCAAGTATAATCATAATTTTTTTACTTTATTATTGCAAAATAGATTTGAATCCTCAGTATCTGTTAAAATACAAAACATTTTATGCATGCTTTGTTAGTGTTGTGTGGGTATCCCCCTACACCACCCCATCTAATTCTATTGCATGGTTGTGAGTTGCAACCTTGTGAATGATTGAAAAATCATCCTGTAAACCTATGGTCTCTTCTGTAACTAGAAGGGAACTGAATATTTGTATTTTCACAATACTAGGTACATGTGTGATAACTAATAATGTTTTTTTGAATGATTTTCAGAAATGCATCTTGCTAATGCTAGAAGACCTAAGATAGAAGATTCCACTGATGAAGAAATGCCTAGTACATCTAGGCATCACTTTTCAGAAGAAAACGCCTACGAGTCATCAAATGCAAAAATTTCGAAGGTCTTCACTGAGCAATACTTTTCGTAGTTCATGCATCTGGCATGTGTGATACTGCTTATTTATTTTTACATTATTTTAAGTTACTTGCAACATTTTGGAGAATTCCAACGTCTTCACTGAGAAATACTTTCGTAGTTCATGCATCTGGTGTCTGTGATACTTCTTAAATATTTTTACATTATTGTAAGTTACTTGCAGCATTTTGGGGAATCTCCTTTGCCAGCTTATGAACCTGTTTTTGACTGGGAAAATGAGAGATTAATGATCTTTGGGCAAAGAATTCCTGCAACTAACACATCTCAGTATACCAGGTCTCTCTCTCTCTCTCTGCGTGTGTGTGATCTCTACTTACATCTATCTTTGTTTTCTCTCATTTTTTTGGTATTCTCGATATGCTCTCTCACAATTTGTCTGTTTGTTGTTGCAGTGGGCTAAAGATTGCAGTGAAAGTGTTATCCTTGACATTTCAGGCTGGGCTTGTTGGTGAGTCTGTACATTTGTATAGTCACTGCTGGCTTGTTTCTTCCGCTGTTCCTTTTGATTTAGTTTTTGAGCTACACACCGTTCCATAGCTGAGATACAGAAGTTTTTTTGTAGAGCCATTTTATGGCACAATTTGTTTATATAATAGGGAGAGAAGGGAAAAACTTTCGGAAGATTTCATTTTCCGCATGTTACCAGCTGAAATACAAGATGTAAGCTAGTATTACTTTCCCTTTTTCACTCATCTTTGTTGTTCGGAAATTATTGGAAATGAATTTTGCTTTCTCTGTCAACTGCCCTCGTCAACAACCCACACCACCACCTCCCTACAGAAAAAAAATAAAATTAAAAAAAGATCATTGTTGCAATTTATTTTGTTCTGGTTTATGATGTCAATGCTGTAAGAAATTTACTCTTTCTTATGTTACCATCAACAGACTAGCAGTTCTTCTGAAGCACGTTGTATTTTCCATCTAGATGCTCCATCAGCATCAGTCTGTCTACTTATCCAGTTAGAAAAGTCAGCTACTGAAGAAGGCGGCGTGACTACCTCTGTATACTCACGTAAAGAACCAGTAAGCGGAGAACATCTATAAATTTAAACTGATGATTTTAATTCCTCAGATGCACAAGTTAATTTAAATAATGTTTGACATGAAAATTAGATCCAGCAATTTTTATTGAACTTGAAAGTTGACTTTAGTTTCCGTTTGTTTTGACATGAAAGACAGGACAGAGGATTTAATCTGATTTCCGAGTTTTTACTTGGTTAAACTAGGAATCTGTATGATCACTTTCCATAAAACTTTGTTGAAGCAATAATACCTTTAACACACACACACACACATTATGTACCTATTCGTCTTTATTTTAGTTATTCACCTGTACACTCAACTACTACAGAGTGCTTTTGTTTCTCTATTACATAAGTTTTTACCTCAACAGGTTCATCTGACTGAAAGGGAGAAGCAAAAACTGCAAGTCTGGTCTCGTATCATGCCTTATAGGGAGTCCTTTGCCTTGGCAATCATCCCACTTTTTGATAGTGGTGTTACCATTGCTTCTGGTGGATCTACATCCCCCAGCAGTCCACTCACTACTAGCATGCCAGGTTCAAATTTTCAAGAGGGTGCTGCTGAACCAGTTGCAAAGATCGCATTAGATGGAAAGCTCGGCTACTCAAATGGAAACTCTGTTGTGGTTGAAGTGTCAAATCTAAACAAAGTTAAAGAATGCTATACGGAGGACTCGATCCAGGTTAATCCACTCTCGTGTTTTGTGAAGTAGCACTTGCTTAAATTGTCCATCTGTCATTCACTATTTCTTTTGATTTGTCATTGCCCTTTTTTTATTTTCTCCTCCCTATTCTATCACTGTGTGCATCTCTTCTTATTTTTTGGAGAGGGCCACATCCATTTTCATGCTATTGCATTGATTTTAATGTTTAAAACCTGAACATAATTTGCTGTGATATTTTATGTTTCTCGTTGAACTGATTTTCTCCCATTATTAGGATCCTAAGCGTAAGGTTCATAAACCAGTGAAGGGTATCTTAAGGTTGGAAATTGAAAAGCTCCAAGCTGGCATTGTGGATTTTGAGAAAGCTTTGGACAATAGAAGTATAAACTCTTATCTGGCGGACCATGGGAATCGCTTAACTGACCCTGGATCTGATGGACCTCAGAATGTTGATTTAGAGTCATATTCCTTTGATAGGAAAGAGCTGGATCAAAATGGATCAACTTTTCACAGAAATCCTGATATTGACAATGATGTAAGTATTATTTATATTTTTCTGCTAAAACTAACTTGTATCTGTAAGAGTGATGGGGCATCTAGAAGATTATTATATGCATACTTTCCATGTTTAGATCCTTATTTTAGGAAAAGTTATAGGGTTTATTCACTAGATTTCTTAAGATTTTATTATGTTCATTTACTAGACTCTGTAGGATATGATTAGATGTTTCCTACTTAGAATAAGTTTTTTGAAACCCTATATAAGGGGGGCTTATGTATGTTTATTCGCTTACTGAGCATGAATCGTCTTGTCATATTTGCAGTTCCAAGCATTCGACTTTCGCACAACATCAAGGAATGAGCCTTTCTTGCAGCAATTCCATTGCCTTTATGTCTATCCCTTGACAGTTAGCATTAGTAGAAAAAGGAATTTGTTTATACGGGTTGAATTGAGAAAGGACGATGTAGATATCCGCAAACCACCTCTAGAGGTAGGTTGCATTAGCTATGCTCTCGAAGCGATTGGTAGAACGGATCTGTTGCTTATGGTTATTATTGAACAGGCAATGCATCCAAGGGAACCAGGCGCTGTACTTCAGAAATGGGCTCATACTCAAGTTGCTGTTGGGGCTAGGGTTGCTTGCTACCATGATGAAATCAAAGTTTCTCTACCTGCTGTTATGACCACGATGCACCACCTCTTGTTCACTTTCTTTCATGTCGACCTTCAAACAAAACTAGAAGCTCCTAAACCTGTAAGTGCAATGATTTTTATTTGCTTTTGAGGATCTGCCGTCAGGTCTGCCATTCACCACTCCTTTACCTTTTGAAATGAGAAAATACATAATTCCCCAGTTCACTCTTATACTTGATTTCGAGTTTAGTTTCTTGCATATCTGCTATAATTCATATTTTGTTACTGTGTTTTCTGATACCTTTTAATATCAATCTTGTCTTTGAAAATTGTAGTTTTGTATTTTTATTGCAGGTGGTGATAGGATATGCATCTCTACCCTTATCCACCCATGCACAGTATGTGTTAAATAGCTCATGTCCAGTGTTTTATTTTACAGTTGCATGAAGATTATTTTATCATTCTTGTCACTTTACCTGCTGCTAGCCTGGCTTCTATCATCTTCACTAATCATATATGTAAATGCAGTAGTGATGATAAACGTGGTAGAACTTACTTTTTATGCTGCTAATACAACTAGTTTCATTTCATTTGATTACTGTAAATGATTTAAATTGATTGCAAAGCTCAAATATGATTTTTAAAGTTTGTAAGGTTAGGTTGTAAAACTTTTCAAAGTTTCTAACTATATTTTGCAGAAACAATCATGTCTTATATGGCAATGATATGTGCAACACAGGCAGAAAATGACGATTTTAATTGGTTATTCAACTTGATTTTCCATATTAAAATATGGCAAGTAAAGTTTGGTATTTATACATATAGATGAATTATGATTTTTTCCCCAAAAATTACGGAAAATATCGGCCTAATGCCAGGATGGAAAAATAAATATAAACTCGTACGGGTATGATAAAAATGGAAATGAAAACTTAAGGATAAGAATGCAGCTTATTTCCAAGATAATAGTGTGTATATAATGTTTGAATAACGATTAATTTGTCCTGGAATGAATTTACCTATGTATTTACGTATTTTACATTATAATTATGAACATAATGTATTTGTTACTCTGAATCCACCAAGATTTTCATGGAAGTTTGAGATATAATTATTTGATACAAACATATTATTTGGACGGACAGTATTACAGTTAGTTATTATGTTAAGTTGGAGCCTGAAGTAGTAGCATAACAAATTTTATTATGACAGTCTTTCCGGTCCTAACCAAATGCATTTCTTCTATATACTTTTCAAAACTATTCTTACTTAAAGTACATTTTGGCCATTACTTCTGAGGGAAAAATGATTATAAAATATCCAAATTTTTGAAATTTCACCTAAAACTTGTGCCAATTCATCTCATTCAATTATGGACTGAGGGTCTTAAAACCTGTTATCCTTGAAAAATTGAGGTTCCAAATAGAAATAGAAATTATAGTTCCTCATACAAGAGCTTGTAATCTTAATTTTTGATCCAAAAGTACAGTTGTAAGCTCATTTTGGAGTTCGCATGCATGTTTTTCACCATTTAAGTCAAGTTTGTGCCTCTCTGCTATTTGAATTTGTGTTTCGTCATCGCGTCAATTATATTATGCAATTTTCTAGGAGCAATCATGCAAAGCTGGGCTTTTTATTTGAAATATTCATAAATTGTTGTCAACAATTTGATTGGATTCTTAAACATACAAAATCTCGAGATGACATAATGTATTTTGATGGTCAAATGCAGGTTAAAATCTGAAATTTCATTACCCATTATGAGTGAATTGGTTCCGCAGTATCTCCAAGATAGTGGCAGGGTACGTTTCCGACAGCAGCTTGGTTCTGTTTATATATATTAGCGATTTCTCTTTTGGTTTTCCTAGAAATGTCAACCTTGTGCAGTTTCCTATTTAGTGACTGAAAGAAAACATTTTATTTTGTGGTCAATTAAGTTTCTCTGTTAGCCCCACCTTCTCCCTCCCTCCTCCCCAATTAAAAGAAAATGTCGGGCCATGGGTAGGGAAAAACAGAGGTGCACTAAATGTTGTTGAGAAGTGGGAATCTCCAACAGAATTAGTCACTGGCTGGTGTATGTACCTATTTGATTTGTTCAGTTGCAATTCGATATTTATATTGTTATCTTTGGGTTATGATTGTTCGGTCTATTTACCATGACAGAGGGGAGGAATGAAGGAAAGAGGTTCATAAAGTAGAGGCACTGAAAATTTATTATGTGCCCAACATCAGTAGTTGTAATACAAGGGTCTTTGTCAACTGATGAGAGAAATGATGAGATGAAATGGCTGCTCTCTTAGTTTCTCATATGTCACGTAATTTAGTTATTAGAAGAAACATTTGAGGTGAATGTGGCTGGTTGGATTTTGACTTTTTCCGAAGCTAAGGACACCACTTGGATTTCTTACTTTCGTGAACAATTTAATCCTGCAGAAATTTGATTCGCAAGGGAGGATCATCTCAGCTTCGTGCTTACTGTATTTAGTTATCGGAGGTTTTTTTTTTTATAAATGATAATATGTAACAAGTAGATGGTCAGTGTCTATGTTTTTGGATTTCAACCCTGTAAGAGTTCTTGTCAACATATGGATGTGTTGATCACTAGTTTTAATGACTTAACTAGTATGATCTTCCCCTTGGAAAAAGATTGAAGAAAAATTGGGGGTGGGTTTGGCACATGTATGGATACAGTACCTAGTCATAAAAGGATAATGGTGCAAGTAAAAATCATTTTGTCCTTCTAGAGTCGGAAAGAGTTGGTGAACAATATGAAAATGTTGTCAGGTAATCAGTGGTTGTGTAAAACTTTTGAAGAATGGGACAACAGTAGGAATTGAATTAAAGGGATGGTGGTTCCAAATTTTCTTATGGAAATTGAAACTGGGGAGAGAGATAGGGAAAAATAATAGAGGAAAGCAATTGTATTGTCCTTCAACCGAGTACAACCCTATTTATAGGGATAGAGAAACATACAAAGGAATAAAATATATACAAGATCCCTAACTAAGGAAATAATATGTCTATTGTCTATAATAAATAGATTACAATAAACCACCAAATATTCTGGAATCTTCAACACTCCCCCTCAAGCTGGGTGATATAAGTTAAACAATCCTAGCTTGTCCACCATTTTTTCGAATATTGGTTTAAATAACCCCTTTGTCAAAACGTCAGCAGCTTGTTCAGATGAGGGCAAATACACCATGCATATGGTCCCATTTTCTATCTTCTCTTTGATAAAGTGTATATCCACCTCAACATGCTTTGTCCTGTCATGATGAACAAGATTGTGCGACATTGCAATGGCTGCTTTGTTATCACAATACACTTTCATAGGCTTATTTTCCTGAATGCCAAGCTCTTCCAACAGTAACTTTAACCACATAATTTCACAAATCCCATGTGCCAAGGCCCTGAATTCCGCTTCAGCACTGCTTCTAGCTACAACTGGTTGCTTTTTACTCCTCCAAGTGACTAGATTTCCCCACACAAAGGTACAGTACCCAGTTGTGGATCTTCTGTCCACTATTGATCCTGCCCAATCAGCGTCAGTGAAGGTTACAATAGATCTGTCCACATTTTTTCTGAAGAAAAGTCCAAGTCCCGGGGTCCCTTTTAAGTATCTCAAGATTTGATACACAGCTTCCATATGCTCCTTAAATGGAGCATGCATGAATTGACTCACAACACTAACTGCGAAAGCAATGTCAGGTCTAGTATGTGATAAGTAAATGAGCTTACCTACCAAGCGTTGATATCTTCCCTTATCAATAGGTGTGCTTCCCACGCACTCTCCCAGTTTATGATTGGGATTTATAGGGACATCCGCTGGCTTGCTTCCTAACATACATGTTTCTCCTAAGAGATCCAAGACATTTTCTCTGTGAATAGAAATTCCACTCCTATTCCTTGCAACCTCCAGGCCAAGAAAGTATCGTAAAGGACCTAGGTCTTTCATCTCAAATTCAGTAGAAAGGGCTTTCTTCAGTCTCTCCATTTCTTCATAGTTGTCACCTGTAAGGACTATATCATCTACATAGACAATTAGGATGGTGATTTTTCCGCCTAAGCTCCTATAAAACATAGTATGATCAGATTGAGCTTGTTTGTATCCTTGTTGACATACTGCTTTCATGAACCTACCAAACCAGGCTCGTGGAGATTGTTTTAACCCATATAATGATTTTTCCAGTTTACACACCTTTCCCTGAACCTTCGCTTCATCAAACCCAGGGGAAAGTTCCATGTATACTTCTTCTTCCAGGTCACCATTAAGAAATGCATTTTTTACATCCAGTTGTTTTAGTTTCCAATCTATTTTTGCTGCTAGTGTCAAAAGTACTCTTACTGTGTTCAATTTTGCAACTGGAGCAAATGTCTCCTGATAGTCAACTCCGTATGTTTGAGAATATCCCCTTGCTACTAGCCTGGCTTTATAGCGTTCTACCGAGCCATCTGACTTATATTTAACTGAAAACACCCATTTGCATCCAACTGTAGACTTACCCTTAGGTTTTTCCACAATTTGCCATGTTTTGTTTTTATACAAGGCTGTCATCTCCTCCTCAACTGCCTTTCTCCATTCCGGAATTGACCAAGCTTCCTGGATAGATTTTGGTATCTCAAATGTTGACAAATTTGCAGCAAGTGCTTGAACTGATTTGGATAGGTGACTGTATCCAATAAAGTTAGAAATAGGATGTTGTGTACAAGATCTAACTCCTTTTCTGAGTGCAATAGGAATTTCTAAATCATTAGTAGATTCATTTTGTGGGATAAAGAAATTACCTGAGTTCAGATCAGATTCATGGTTCTGCTGCTGAACTGTGAAGTGTTCTACCATTTCTGGGTTTTTCCTCCTAGAATAAACACGTAGCTCTGGTTTTGTTGCAAGTTGTTCGTCTCCCCCTGTCATTAAACTTGGCTGCTCACGAGAGTCGGCTTGTTGTGGAACATCAGGAGAAGAGGAAAAATCAGTAGATGAGTTTTTTTCAGATATTGGCGGTCTAGGTTCCTCAATGGGTGACACAGGTAAGAGTGGTGCAGTTTCCCAAAAATTCCCATCAATGCTGTGTTTCTCCCCCTGAGGGGAATTTTGGGTAAAATAAGGAAGAGACTCAATAAAAGTGACATCCATAGATATGTGATATTTGTGAGTGAGGGGACAATAACACTTGTAGCCTTTTTGAGTTGGAGAATAACCCAAGAACACACATTTTCGAGCTTTAGGGTCTAACTTGGTACGGTCATGATCATGGATGTGAGTGAAGACAGTACAACCAAATACTTTTAGAGGTATAGACAGTATAGATCGGGTGTGCGGGAATACATTGGACAGAACCGTTAGTGGGGTTGCAAAGTGATGTATGCGAGTGGGCATTCTATTTATAAGGTAGCATGCAGTGAGGACTGCATCCCCCCAAAAATGTTTTGGAACGCCACTCGTAAACATAAGGGCTCTAGCAGTTTCAAGGAGGTGGCGATTCTTTCTCTCGGCGATGCCATTTTGTTGGGGAGTGGTAACACAAGAACTTTGATGTAGGATGCCTTTTTCGGTGAGGAAGTTCTCCAAAACTTGATTAAAGTATTCTCGCCCATTATCAGTTCGAAAATTTTTTATTTTTGCATCAAACTGAGTTTGGATCATAGAGTAAAAGTTTTTGAAGGTTTGTGCAGTTTCAGACTTATCTTGTAAGAGGTAAACCCAACACACCCTTGTATGATCATCCGTAAAGGTTATGAACCAACGTTTACCCGTAATATTCTTAATCTTAGAGGGCCCCCATAAGTCACTGTGTATTAAAGAAAAAGGTGACGATGATTTGTAATCATGAGATTGAAATGAAGTGCGGGAATGTTTGGCTAATTGACAGCTGTCACAGTGGAAAATATCTTTATTGCGAAACAACGATGGAAATAAATGTTTAAGATATGAAAAATTGGGATGATCTAAACGACGATGCCACAACATTATTTCTTGTTCTCGAGAGGGAGACGAACAACTTGCAGTTTGAGCTTGTTTATTCTGGTAGGTTTCTTCCAAAAAATAGTATAGTCCGTCACGTTCTTTAGCATTGCCAATCCTCTTCCCCGAAGTCAGGTCCTGAAAAATGCATAATGACTCAGTAAAATTGACACGGCAATGAGAATCTTTAGTTAATTTGCTAACAGACAGAAGATTGCAAGAGAGATTTGGAACATGTAAAACAAATTTTAATTCAACGGATGGAGTGAGTAGAATCGTTCCAATTCCCGCAACGGGAGAGAGAGACCCATCAGCTATTTTGACTTTAAAATTTCCCGAGCATGAAGAGTAAGAATTAAATAATTTTTCACACCCAGTCATATGGTCAGTGGCCCCCGAATCAACAACCCAGTAATTTATATTACCTTTTCCCGTAAGTGCCGACACACAGTTACCTCTCTCAGCCACCAAGCTTGAAGACGGAGTGAGTAGCTTGTACAACTGGTCCAATTGGTCTTTGGTAAGAGAGAGAGAGACATTTTCGGACCTAGATGCGACCGGCGGTGGTTCGGCTGAGCTCTGGAGGCCGGTGCGCACCTGGGTTTCTTCTCGGTAAGTCCGATTCGGCCTCCAATTGGCATGGGTCCCCTGCTTTCTGTTCGGTGGTCTGCCGTGTAAGGCCCAACAGTGATCAATTGAGTGGTTTGATCTCTTACAGTGCTCGCACCAGGAAGTATTGGCCTTCTTTGCTCCTCGCGATGTCTCTTGTCCACGAACGGCGAGGGCAGAGTTTTCCACTGGTGGTTGCTTGGAGTCCCCAAGCATAACCCGTCGTCTACTAGCCTCCCTGCGGACTTCAGCAAAAATTTCATCAATTACTGGAGTTTGCTTCATGCCCAGTAGTCTGCCTCGAACTTCGTCTAATTCAGGCACTAACCCGGCAAGGAAATCAAATATTCTCTCCTTTTCTACCTGTTGCTTATACTTCTCTGCATCTTTTGGCGTGTCCCAGTCGATCTGGACAAACATGTCAATTTCTCGCCATAGTCGTTGTAGAAGATTATAATACTGCGTGACCTCGAGTTCTCCTTGGCGTAAGTTTCGGGCCTTGTTTCGAAGCTCAAACAATTGAGCAGAATTTTCCAGGTCAGAAAACGCCACTGTAAGTGCATCCCAAAGCTCCTTTGCAGTCGAATAATACAGGTAAGATTCCCTAATATCTTCTTCTAACGAATTAACTATCCATGCCATTACCATGGAGTTCTGTGCATCCCAGACAGCGTAGGTTGTGTCATCCTCCTCTGGCCGTTTTGTAGTTCCAGTGATGTACCCTAGGCGCCCATGACCACGAATCACCATTAGGGCAGTCCGAGACCATTGCAGAAAATTTCTGCCATTCAGACGGGTGGTGGTAAGTTGAAGAGAGGTATTTTCCGAGAGGGCGGTTATGGGAAGACAATTTGAGGTGTTGGGTACACTTGTAGAGATAGGTTCAAAGGATGCTGTGGAGTTCCTTGAATCCTCATCTCTGCGTGCACCTGTCATGGTCGTCTTCTCCCTTCCACCTACTCAAATATACCGTGGCTCTGATACCATGAAACTGGGGAGAGAGATAGGGAAAAATAATAGAGGAAAGCAATTGTATATTCCTTCAACCGAGTACAACCCTATTTATAGGGATAGAGAAACATACAAAGGAATAAAATATATACAAGATCCCTAACTAAGGAAATAATATGTCTATTGTCTATAATAAATAGATTACAATAAACCACCAAATATTCTGGAATCTTCAACAGAAATGATGAACACTCGGGAGTAGACAGTGTACTAGGAGCTACAATGCATTTAAACATTAACAAACAAAATAAACATTTTAGTTTCAAAATGCATCAATTTGAACGCATTATGTTCACATTTACTGGCATATCCCGTCACCAATACTATACACGTTCTACTGTATGGCATATAATTTTTTTTTTTTTTTTTTTTTTTTTTTTTTTTTCTTCAAGACAAGAAAAAACTTGAAAAAAGGTTCATCAATATGAACACAAACTTGCCCATTAACTGGAGAACTCATTCCGGGCACTAGAATCATTCAAGCGTACATCATACAATGCTTTCCTCTTCTTTTAGGAGAAAGTATCTGGAACATGACAAGTTTCTTCCATGTCAGTATTACAGCTGAAAAATCAGTAATCAAGAATTTATGTTTTTTCCAGTGGAGTGTCAGCTCCTCTTTGTTTTTGCTTGTGCATCGTTTAGGAGCTTTATAATAGTGGGAAGTTGAAGCAGTTACACCTGGCATATGGGTTTTCGGTTCCTCTTTATTATTTGGTGGTGCATCAATTGCAGATATCTCACTGTATAGATCTATGTTATCAAAACCGGACTGCAAGGTTTAACTGGAAAAAACCGGCAGCCGGCTGGGAAGCCGGACTGGTAAAGCATTGAAAATGCCTTTCTGAAAACTTGTAGCCGACTTGATTTTATTTGAAAAAGAAAAAGGAAAGATTCAGATCTGTATCTTGACCATTCAAAACTTAAAATTTCTTCTAAGGAACTAAGAGATTACAGGTTTCAATAATGCCAGAAGTAGAAAAGAAATTTACCTTAAGAAATTTAAATTGGACATCACCTTCTTGGCCTGGAAATTATGATTTGACTTATCTTGTTTCCAACTTTCATATGCAACAATGAAGGTAAAAGGACTGTATGGAAACGAACACGGTGGGCGTGCCTTATCCTTTCCTTTTCTGTTATATTTTATATTTGCATCTATTGGTTAACTATTTTGACTAGCAAATAAAGAATTGATTAATTTATTTATTACATCAAATTACAGATAATGTAGCTAATTAGAAAGTTAAATTTGTAAGGTTGATTGCATATTTAGTCCATGTTTGGTACACATTTTTTAAAACTCCTTTTTTCCTCGAACTCAATTTCTACCACACATTCTCCCAATGAATTAATTTTTAAGGAACCCCATAACTTTTACCTTTTTTTTTTTAACCACACATTCTTAAAAAAAACTCGCTTTTCACAAAATCTACATTAAACATGCCCTTAATTCGGACTTATATTTATAAATTTCAATGATATAATTAATATATATTTGCTAATTTTATATTACCGGTTCGATCCGATCGAACCATTTGACCAATGAACCCTTTTGACTTTTTCGGGTAGATGTCGAGTCCGGTTTTCAAAACATTGGTATAGATTATTGACTCTCTTTAATAATAATTTTATTTGTATTTTTATATGTTTTGCTCCTCCTTGGTGCTTTATTGGCTCCAGTTTGCTGAAAAAAATGAAATTTTCTTTTAGTAGGTTGACTTTATAGTCAACTTTCATTTGCCTCGAAAGGAAAGGAATATTAGATGATTATGTCATCTCTATGGTATTTTTTGTTGTTTTAATTGGCTCACATTGTTTTAGTTGCTTATTTTGTTTTGTGCTTGACTCTTGGATTCTCTTGCAGGAGAGGGTAAATTACTTGGAGGATGGGAAAAATGTATTCAGACTTAGGCTACGACTATGTTCATCATTATACCCAATTAGTGAGCGTATCAGAGACTTTTTCCTTGAGTATGACAGGCACGTCCTTCGAACAAGTCCACCATGGGGATCTGAGCTTCTTGAGGTTTGTTTTTTGTGGCTCTATTGTTGTAATCTTTTTTTTGTCCTTTTATCTAATGAACCATGAAAAACACATCACATACAAGAACAAAATCAAGGCCAAATTTGAAGAGTTGAATAATTCCCTTGCGAACTGTGATTTAGACATGAAATCTTCAGTATCTTGTGGTTGAACACTGGAAAAGTCTTAGAAATCAGCTGCTGGTTGCATCATATTTTAGACTTTTTTTAATTTATGTTATGCAAGTAAATTCTACCCAATCCCAAGTTTTATTTTGGATGAGTATTAGCTTCCTGTTGTTGCATGCGTTTAAATTCGAAAAGTGTATTTTTCTTTATTCTAGTAATAATTCCTTACTATGAAATGCATTTAGTTTACTGAGCCCTTGTTTGAGCCCCATTTTGAGAGAAAAAAATGTATTTTTGAATAGTGATTTTTGAAGAATGTGTGGTTAAAATTGAAGATTTTTTTTCGATTTACATGTAATAGTATTTTTATTGGAGAATGTGTGGTTGAAAATGTGTTTTGAAAAAATGGATTTTCCAAAAAAAAAAAAAAAAAAATGGGGCTCAAACAACCCCTGAGTTAAGTAATTATAATTATTTCATATGAAATGCATTTAGTTTACTGGGTTAAGTAATTATGATTATGAACAGTATATTGCTGTAGAGAACATGGAGTGTTATGGTTCCATCTTATGCTGTCAAAGCTCTTGGAACTCTCTGTGTTTAGCATTTTGTAACTGATAACTTACCTCTATAAGTATGACTACAATTGGCCACCATTATGCTTGATGCCCATTTTTTTTTATGCCCCCTTTTGCTTGCCACTTACTCGATTGGACAATTAGATTTTCATTTTTAATTGCTCTTTTATATGAACTACCACGAAGTCCTCATAATGGAGAGTATCTCACAAGAAAGGTAAGAAGTTCAAAGAATATCCTATTGGTGTTTTTGACACATTTACTTTTTCTATAAAATTAGTTATGATTTATTAGCTGTTTTAGAAATTTATTTTATTTCTCTTGGCTGCATAATTCTCAATCTTAGAGCTACTAAAGTTGGTGTATGTCATGAACCTCGGGGTGTTTCTTCAATGGTCAACGGTCTAACCATAACTGTAAGGCTAGTGGTCTTGTAAGCTGGAGAATTTATGAAAATAAATTTTGTTGCCAAAAGGCCCCAAAGGGATTGATTATAGTTGACATTTGCGCTTGTCAGCCGAACTACCTATAATTTACTTTGCATTCAGTGGCTTAATATCTAAAATGGTTAAGATGGTGTTTGGTGTGGATTAAAATTAGATTATTAGTGGATTGTGATAGAAGTTTTTGAAATGTGTGGTTGAAAAGATGTGGGACCAATGAAAGATGTGGTTGATATTGTTTGTTTGACTTTGACTTAGATTAAAATCAGATTTTAATCCAGCCCAAACATGCCCTAAAAAGAACTCATGGTATTTTTGTCTCTAGATTTGTGATGAATAGTTCTAATAACATTTTTTTTTTAATTATAATGCTATGCTGATTTGCTTAATAGTATCTAAGATTGAAGTCTCTGGTTTTTCTCGCAGGCCATTAACAGTCTGAAGAATGTTGATTCTACGGCTTTGCTTCAGTTTCTTCAGCCAATTCTGAACATGCTTCTCCATCTCATTGGCAATGGTGGAGAGACTCTACAGGTCAACTCAAATAACTTAACAATGTTTTCTACTCCTGTTTCCCTTTCCACATTTACAATTACCCCACTACTTATTTTCACATGTGTTTGTTATTTGCCTTCTAAAAATATGTTTTGGTAGTATAAGATTGAGTTGGTGTATGTTTTCCCACATTCAGGTTGCAGCCTTCAGAGCTATGGTTAACATTTTAACCCGGTATGGTTTATAACTATGATTAGAAATATTGCATATGGCTTTATTCATATTCATACAGCTTTGGTCTATCTCTCACTTGTACGCAGATGAATGAGTTGGTATCAACTATTCTTGCATCAGTCTGCAAAATTTGTATCATTGGCATCAGCCTCCAGTTTGGTTTATAGTTGTGTGGTATTCTGCAGGGTGCAGCAGGAGTCAGTTGATGAAGGTGAAAGAAATGTTTTCCTAGTAAACTATGTTGATTATGCTTTTGATGATTTTGGTGGTCGTCAACCACCAGTGTATCCTGGTTTGTCCACAGTGTGGGGAAGTTTGGCCCGCAGTAAGGTAATTCTGATGCTCAAATCCTTTATGTCTTTTGAAATAAAGAAACTCAAAGATTTGACCATCTAGACATAATTTATTAGTCAGACGTGATCACATTCTGTATTTTATAAGTTCAACGTACTTAATCTTCTCTAGCAATCCATACACACATAATAAATCATTAATTATCAGTTAATACATACACCTATGATTTTCTCTCAGGTTTGATGTGCGCCCTTCATATTAAATGATTGTATTTTAGATATGGGAATGATGCTCATTGCTTTTATTTTTCTACACTTTGGTTTTGAATATTAGGCCAAAGGGTACCGTGTTGGACCAGTTTATGATGATGTCTTGGCCATGGCTTGGTTTTTCCTTGAGCTAATTGTCAAATCAATGGCCTTGGAGCAGACTCGGTTGTTCTGTCATAATCTTCCTATGGGTAACTGCTTATTCTTCACTTGTGCATCTTCAATTGTTTCCATATCCTAGTTCTCTAACCATGTTATCACTTGTTTCATATCATTGGTTATATTCTGACTGAGGAAATAAAAGTTGGTGTAAATTTTGGTTGAATGCTAGTTTTTTGTTACTAGATCGGTGGTCCTCTTTTAATATTAACTACAAGCATGTGAGGAACTCTTTACCGTGTCAATTTTATGGGTATCCTAGTCAACGTTATCCCTTAACCTCATAAAGTATTAAAACCCTTTGTCGCTTGTTCAATAGGTATCCATAGTGGTCAGTTACGTCTTAAACTACCCTGAAAATATTCTTATATTGATGGTTATCAGTGTTTAATAAACCAGGTCATGTATATGGTTCCTTCTTTGTTCTTGTCTTTGGTTTTATCATGCATCCAATTAGCATTTATGTTTTCGGCTTTACTCATATTTTGTTATGTGAGAACATTTTAAAATTTTCGGTTGTGCTACATGTACATAATGGTTTACATACAAATGACGTGGTGAGATATGATTGGGTTAGAATTTCTTCAACCAAATATAAAAAAAACTTCTTCACTATCTTTTAGACACCTCGTCTATACGTAAACTATTATGGCCCAGTTTGAGCCATATTATTTTTTTCATTCTTATTTTTCTACTCATTTTCAACCACATATTTTTCAATAAAATAATATTTTCCATCACATCAATAGCTTTTCCTTATTTTTCAACCACATATTCCCCATCACATCAAACAAAAAAATGCTTTCTTGGACTCAAAATGTGCACCAAACAGGGGCTATGTAATTCCATTATGTACAGTCGAGAGTAAAATCATGTATATTGATTTGTAAGGTAATGTAAGACTATACAAGGAAATGAGTAAATACAATAAAAATAAAATTTACTTCTCACCACTCTGATACCAAGTTGAGAGTAAAAATCTTGTATATCGATTAGAATGGTAACCTAAGACTATACAAGGAAATGAGCAAATACAATAAAAATAAAATATACACTTTAGTCCCTAACAATAACAAAAGCTATAAGTTGATACACATTATCTTCAACTTGTACAAATAGTATTATTCTATTTTTTTACTACTTTTATGAAACGGTCTCATGGAAAGAACATCGAGGCACTTCTTTTTGTATCAGAAACTGTTGCACATATTTTCTCTACTACCTAATTTCTGTACGAGTAGACATTTCATATCTTTATTGATCTCCTGTATTGTTCTGTCTGTTTTCTCTGTGTAGGTGATGATGTTCCACCAATGCAGTTGAAAGAAGGTGTTTTCAGATGTATAATGCAATTGTATGATTGCCTGTTAACAGAAGTTCACGAGCGCTGCAAAAAGGGTCTAGGATTGGCCAAATATCTGAACAGTAGTTTGGCCTTCTTTTGTTATGATCTTTTATCGATAATTGAGCCTCGCCAAGTTTTTGAGCTGGTACGTCTCTTATGGAGTTCCTGAAACTTGGTCTTTCATGCTGACAACTTATCTATAGGATTGTAGCAAATTCAAGATGGGAAATTACCCAAATATTTTTGAAGGAAAACCAGTTCAAAGGAATCATGCTATAGCGAATTATTATTATTAACATTTTTTTTTAGCAAAATATAATAACATTGCATTTCTCCTTTTGATAGATTATTATGCACCAAGGGCATGAAACCTAGTTATAAAGTTAAATTATAAAGGAATAATATTATTCTCCTTATACATTGGCGTAAACTTACTAAAAAGCGAACCGATCGTTTTTGTTTATGTTAACTTACCAAAAAATAAACTATTCCTTTGTCTTTGTACTTTATCCCTGAGGATAGGGGAAGGGGAAGGGGAAGGGGAAAAAATTTATATTGCCTTTAATGAAGTACAAAATGCCTTGGTAAATTAGATTTTAATACAAAAAACTCAAACTTTGTTTTGAGTTTATTATGAATTTGGCTTGTTGCATATACGAATCCCAATAATATTGTATACTTTTCCCTTTGACTGCGGTTTGACCTAATATTTCCTCCTGGTATTTGGGCGAGCCTCCTTTTTTTTGGGCACCGAGAGCATAACACAGGCATGAGTTCAGAAGCAAACACACTATAATCTTCTTCTTGTAATGTTAGAATCCTGCAGTGGCAAATGGATGTAACTCTCACATTACGAGTCAACCACCATAAATCGTGTGTTTTTACTGGCTTTCTTTTTCTGTTTTATGTTATTAATTGCTGCTAATAGTACAGATTAATCAATGAATCAATAACATGCTGTATCCAAATTTTATGTAACGCTGCTTATTCTGTACTTTCATTTTTCTTCGTTTTTAATTTGCTAATGTTTTCTTTTCTCAAACTAAAGCACTGAGCCATCTCTTTCATTCTTTACTTCTTTTCCCTAGTTTTACATTTTGCAGTTTGGCAATGAGTGGAACTGTTTTGTTCTGTTATAGGTGTCCTTGTACCTAGACAAATTTTCTGGGGTGTGCCAATCAGTGCTGCATGACTGCAAGCTAACATTTTTGCAAATTTTATGTGATCACGATCTTTTTGTGGAAATGCCTGGACGAGATCCTTCGGATAGGTATTGATTGTAATTCTTTATCATCAAGACTTCTAAATGATTACTTTCTGTACCATTTTTACTGCTCTTATTATATAATTCCTGTTTGTTGAAATTATTCATCAATTCATGTGTATGATTTTGCATCATTCTTCACCCAAATGTATAAAAAGGCGTAATCGGGTATTTAGGACAAGATATAAGCCTCTAGACGTTTTGAGGCTTCAGCCTTATAATAAACTAAAAAAAGGCCAAAAAATATTAAAATTCCAAATAAGCTCATAATACATCATAAACAATCTTCAAATTTCACAATAGAACAATTCATCATTTTCAAAATACTCGAAAGGATATATCTATAAAGAAATTACTATTTTAGTCATAGAGGCTGTGGACTATTCCTATTTCCTAAAGTTGGTCTATGAAAAATGCAATTTATTTATGTTTTAGTGGGCAATAGATTATTTTCAGAATAGGTCGCTAAGAATTTTTATGTTTTATGAGCCACAAGCTATGAGGTGTGTGCCTCATACAACTAAGGCGTACGCCTTCAAAACTGGCTCATAATCAGCACCATGAGGCCTTTTTTGCACACCTCACTCTGAGGTGGACCTTTAGGCAGATGTCAATTGGGTTTTTAAAACAATGCTTCACCCAAGATCACGGTTCTTGTTTGTTGCAAGATCTTCACTTATTACCAATGAAATGTTTTTTGCATGCCTCACTCTGAGGCAGACCTTTAGGCAGGTTTCAATTGGGGGGTTTAAACCATGCTTCATCCCTAGATCATGATTCTTGTTTATTGGTACATCTCTTGTTTATTTGGGAAACTTTTAGGACACACAGTTTGTCTTTCAGCAAATTATCCACTCCCCATACATCTGCTACCACTATGGGTAGCAATGCTCTGGCTTGTAAGATCTTCACTTATTACCAATGAAGTGTGGATATCAGACTACTAGTTATCTTACAGTGGATTAAAATCGCATTCAAATCAACCTAAAACAGGTCTATGTTCTCCTTTACATTTCAAATTTATTTTAAAAGAAAGAAATCATGAAAGTCAAGATGGTCATGTGAGTGTTAGTATTCTAGTTCTTCTGCAATGTTCCTTTCGGATGTGTGGCTAATAAGCTGAATCAAGCCATTAATGGTCTCACTGGCCCCCATAGCTCACGCGTTTATTGGTTATTTTCATGTTTTCATGTCCCCTTTTTTTCTTTTAAAGTGATGTTTATGTTTGGATAATCTTATTGAGTCAATCGATTTCGATGAGTGCAGATATGTGTTTTATTTGGTACTTATCCTGGGTTTAATAACTACAGTTTGACCTCATTCTACTTCGGGAGATGTTAAGATGTGTCTGACCTGGTAGTTTTCTTTATTGCAGGAACTACCTTTCATCTGTTCTAATACAAGAGATTTTCCTTACTTGGGATCATGATGATTTATCTATGAGAGCCAAGGTGAGTGCAATACTGCATGAGATATCTATATCTCACAGCAGTGTTTTCGACACCGGGTGAACACCTTTCATTTGATTTCCTGAATTGGCTCATCCGAGTTGGTTTCCCAAATTTCTTGCAACATTTCCTTTTGGGTATTTGTAGGCAGCTAGAACTTTGGTGGTTCTTTTGTGCAAGCACGAGTTTGATGTTCGTTACCAGAAGCCTGAAGATAAATTATATATAGCTCAATTATACTTTCCCCTTGTAGGCCAGGTGTGTAATTATTATGCTTGTCAATGTTCTCCATAGTGAATTTGGTACATTTTGATTTGTCGATGCTGTCTAAGCTTAAAAACAATTATATTTTATGTGATTAAGCCCCTATTTGGTGGGGATTAAAATTAGTTTTTTAATAGATTTTGATAAAAGTTTTTGAAATGCGTGGTTAAAAAGTTGTGGGACCATAAAATATGTGGTTAATATTGATTGTTTGACTTTGACTTAGATTAAAATCTAATTTAAATCAATACCAAACAGTGGCTAAGTTAGTTCTATTGTAGGACTTGCTATTTCTAAAGTTTTTGCACATGAAAGTACAATAATACATTATGCTAGTGATGTTATGATTGTAGAAACAAAGGCCTTTATGAAAAAATCCTATCAAACACTTAGCAGCAGTTCATTAGTACTGTCATCCGTCATCTTCATTGCTTTGCTCGCACATATTATATATCACATGAAATTTGTTCACTTGTAATATGTGGGAAGTTTGTTAATGTTGCTTTTCCCATTATGAGTTAGGCTTGGAGTAAATGTTGTAGTTTTGGTTAGGACCAGAATATTACCCACATTATGTTTTTCTTTTTGAAAGTTTACCTGCACAATGTTATGATCCCTATTTGATTTTTTGTAATTTTAATGATTTGGGTGTAGAGTTTAATGTGTTGAACTCATTGAATCCTTCTGTTTTCTGATTGCCAATTATAAATAGTCTGGTTTATACTTGTGCAAATCGTATTGTACTCTCTAGCTTGATCACGCTTTCCCCCCTTCTTCTTTCATTTAGCCCCTTCTGCAGTAAATACAGACTGTACAATATATCTTAAATTGTTTGTAATATCTTGTTCTCCACTATAATTTCTCTATCTCAATAATAATAATAAAGAAATGCCAGCAAAAATTGACAGAAACTAATATGACTTGAGTTGGTAAAAGGTTCAAATCCAGATCAGAACAACTTTCTGTCGGTTCATAAAGAGACTGGGTTGGAAAATCCACCTAATTCCTGGGCTAACTCCCTGGATAATGCTGCTGACCCTTCTATGAAATCTAGATTTAGTTAAAATCATTTTATACTGAAGGACGGTCTTTTTTTTTGCATCATATTGCAGACAGACTTGGTTACTTTTCCCTTGTTTTGATGTTGCATATAGTGCATCAAAGGAAGGTTTCCACAGCTGTGTATCAGGGTGCTTTTTATACTTGCTTTCAGTTTGTTATATCATTTCCTTATTTGTTGATCTATTGATGCAGATTCTGGACGAAATGCCTGTCTTCTACAATCTGAGTTCAATTGAAAAGCGTGAAGTGTTGATTATTATCTTGCAAATCATACGCAACTTGGATGATGCCTCTCTTATCAAGGCTTGGCAGCAAAGCATTGCTCGTACCAGATTATTTTTCAAACTCTTGGAGGAGAGCTTGAGTAGTTTTGAGGTTACATTATACTTTCTGTTGCAGTTATTTCTCGGTAGTTTGCATGAGTTTGCTGAGTATTGACATGATAATGGTATTACAACACCCCCCCCCCCCAAGGAATTGTCATAAGAAGAAACATTCATCGCTGTGTGTTGTGTAGGTTGTTTAGTAATCCTCTCTTTCTGCCTTTTGAATGGCTGTTGCTTGCTGTCTGCCATCCGTCATTAACAGAGCATGTCATATCTCCCCATAGAAAAAACCATACATGGAATGCCGAACATTCCTCTAAGCTTATCTCTTATAACACCAATGGTTGGACTCGTAGCTCTCTCTCTCTCCCCCTCCCAGGCCTTCCAAACTGCTGGCATTTATTCTTTGTGAAGGGTGATGTCATATTTTAAAGGAATCGCACCCCCCTTGGGTGAAGGGGTGGGTAAGCAACATCTCACGCAAACCATATATGGGGTGTGTAATTGCGTTTTCTGTTTTTGACATGGTAAAACTTCACATATAATGGCCCTATGACCATCTCTCAGGATCTTTTTTAAGATTTACTTCATGGATGGAAGCCTCTCTTTTGTTTGTAAGTTGTTTCATTTCCTTTACATATTACAAAAATTAAAGTACAACTTAATGATGCAATTCAGCGATCAAAATGTATTACAAGTCATGGTTTACATAAAAGAGGGAATGTTTTAAGGAACCCCAATTAGTTGTTTCCTTGGTGAGTTGAGATAACTTTAAGATTTTAATGCTACTTGAATGTTTCAAATGGTAAAATTATTTGACTTCCACTCTCAAGTCAATAACATCATAATGATTCATTCCCTTTAATTTGTTTTTATGGATTCATATTTTATGTTTATCGCACATTTCTTTTGCTCAGCGACATATTAGTCAGTATTTTAATTTTAAATGACATTGAGCAGCACAGAAAACCCGATGATGGCATGCTTATTGGCAGTAGTTCTCGCAGCACACCAGGAGATAAACCCATATCCCCAAAGTATTCTGAGAGACTTTCCCCTGCAATTAACCACTATCTTTCGGAGGCTGCACGCCAAGAAGTTGGAGTATGTTTTACCTTTTCAATGTAATTATTTTTTAGGCATATTCGGTCACAAGTTTGTATCTTTTGCCCCTTAACGTCTGAAAAATGCTTGACTAATGCAGCCTCAGGGGACACCTGAAAATGGGTATTTCTGGCAGAGAGTCAACTCCCAACTAAGCTCACCTAGTCAACCATATTCCTTGAGGGAAGCTCTTGCTCAGGCCCAATCGTCCAGAATCGGAGCTTCAACCCAAGCATTAAGAGAATCTTTACACCCAATATTAAGGCAAAAACTGGTAGGGCGTATTCTTGGAGATAGATGGCATTACTATTTGAACTTCTATAGTTAACTTTTTTATTTTCTGGTGATAATGATGATATGATCAATCATTTATCATGCAGACATTTATTTTGAGGTGTAGAAATACTCTTAGACATCTGATACCTCTGCGTATTTTTATCTGATTGTGGAAAATATGCTTTCAGGATTGTTGTGGCTTCTTTATTTATTGCTCAAAGCATACTGAATTAAATATGGTGTTTGTTCCATTCTATCTGGGATTCCTTTGTTCATGTCTTCCTTTTTGTTGTCTTTTCCTTTATACCTCAGGAACTTTGGGAAGAAAACCTGAGTGCTGCTGTCAGTCTTCAAGTTTTAGAAATATTAAATAAATTTTCGGGGACTGTAGCTTCTCATACGATTGCCACCGACTATGGGAAACTTGATTGCATTACATCTATATTTATGAGTGTCTTTTCGCGTAATCAACCACTGGTTTTCTGGAAATCCCTCTTTCCAGTGATTAATAGTGTCTTTGAACTTCATGGAGCAACGCTAATGGCAAGGGAAAATGATCGTTTCATAAAGCAAGTTGCTTTCCATCTTCTTCGCCTTGCAGTTTTCCGGAATGAAAATATTAGGAAGAGGGCTGTTATTGGGCTTCAGATACTTGTTCGGGTATGTTTGTTGACTTTTTGTGATATGTTTTCTTATGGCCCCAACTTTATTTTCCTTTCATGTTTCTGGAATTTAATCACATTTCTGTTTTGCAGTGTTCTTTCTCTTACTTTATGCAGACAGAAAGACTGCGAGTTGTGCTAACTATTACATTGTCAGAGTTGATGTCTGAAGTCCAAGTGACACAGATGAAATCTGATGGAACACTTGAAGAAAGTGGAGAAGCTTGTCGTCTTCGAAAATCATTGGTGGAAATGGCAGATGAATCTAAAAGTGTCAGCATATTGATAGATTGTGGTCTTCCTGAAAATGCACTTGTCACTACTTCTGAAAGATTAGAGAACATTTGGTCCTGGTCAGAAGTAAAGTCTCTCTCAGACAGTCTCCTTTTGGCTCTTGATGCTAGTCTGGAACACGCACTATTGGTATATCTTGACCTCCCCACTCACTGTACTGACATGTTGCATGACTTCTTATGTTGACTAATATGACGTTGAATTTTTTAAGGCATCCATCATGACCGTGGACAGATATGCTGCTGCAGAGAGTTTTTACAAACTTGCAATGGCATTTGCTCCAGTTCCAGATCTTCACATAATGTGGTTATTGCATCTATGCGATGCACATCAGGAGATGCAGTCTTGGGCTGAAGCAGCACAGTGTGCTGTTGCTGTTGCTGGTGTTGTGATGCAAGTAAGATTTAATTTAATTAATTTATTTAATTTGTATTTTCTTGGATAGTTGCTACTTGCTGTCAAGCTGTCCTCGTTCTCAGTCCTTTAATTCCAGTTTGAGCACGCATCCTCATAATCAGTAATTTTCCATGAAAGTTAAGGTTCAACTTGAAGGCTTTGTGTTTAAAAAATTTGTTATTAAAGAACTCTTGTAATACAATAAATGCGCCCTAACATTCTTCATACATTCACCCAAAAAGACAATTCGACATTTTCCTGTCCTCTGATTGTCTAATCAGACTATAATGAAGAAAACTGAGAGTTGTAAGTTCACATTGTAAATTGGAAGTGACGTATTTCAAACTTCAGGTGGCCTAAATTCGCACGCTTGATTGTGATGTTCGCATATTGGTGTTGGAATATAATGATATTGACCTTGATTCGCACGCTTGATAACATCATGGTGTGCAGTGATAATTAACTGTGTTTGTGTGTTTATTAGAAATACTTTTGACCTTAAAAAAATTGTCATGTAAAAGCATGCCTTCAAGTGATGAACAGAGGACATGAAACCTATACATAGATGTTTTCAACACAAATGTTGGAAATAGATTATTATGTTAATACATGACTGTAATGTAAGAATTTACATTTTGCATGATATAATGTGAGATGTGCATATTTTTAGTGAACGTTTTAGTTTTACAATATTAACGAGGCCAATTAGGTGGATGAAGTCATGTGATGCCTTGAATAATTTATACATGACCCTAGTTCTATTACTAGAAAATAGATGCAGATAGTATTTTTACATTGAAAATATAGCATAATAAACAAATGTAAAAAATGATGTTCTTTATCAAGGTGCTTTTGTGCATGAGAAGTTTTGCATGCTTATGTGAACATGGACCACTTTTTTGTAGGCCCTTGTGAGTAGGAATGATGGAGTATGGAGATCAGATCATGTGACTGCATTATGCAAAATATGCCCCATGGTCAGTGGTGAAATAACTTCTGAGGCCTCGTCAGTTGAGGTAGAAGGATACGGTGCTTCAAAACTTACTGTTGACTCGGCTGTGAAGTACCTGCAACTTGCAAATAAGCTTTTCTCTCAAGCTGAGCTCCACCATTTCTGTGCTAGTATTCTCGAACTTGTAATCCCAGTTTATAAGAGCAGAAGGTCATATGGACAGCTAGCCAAATGCCACACAATGCTAACCAATATCTATGAGTCGATTCTAGAGCAGGAATCAAGCCCCATACCATACACAGATGCAACATATTATAGGGTTGGGTTCTATGGCGAAAAATTCGGGAAGCTCAATAGAAAAGAATATGTTTATAGGGAGCCTCGTGATGTACGGTTAGGTGATATAATGGAGAAACTTAGTCGTATATATGAATCAAGAATGAATGGTACAACATTACACGTAATCCCAGATTCTAGGCAGGTCAAAGCTGATGAACTGCAGAATGAAGTTTGCTACCTTCAGATAACTGCAGTTGATCCAGTAATGGAAGATGAGGATCTGGGAAGCAGAAGGGAAAGAATATTCTCACTCTCTACTGGAAGTGTCCGTGCACGGGTCTTTGATCGCTTTTTGTTTGATACTCCTTTCACTAAAAATGGGAAGACCCAAGGTGGGTTGGAAGACCAATGGAAGCGGCGCAGCGTATTAAAGACTGAGGGTTCTTTCCCTGCCCTAGTGAATCGTCTACTGGTTATCAAATCAGAATCACTAGAGTTTTCGCCAGTAGAGAATGCAATTGGGATGATTGAAACACGAACAGCTGCCCTAAGAAATGAACTTGAAGAGCCTCGCAGCTCAGAAGGGGATCAACTCCCACGTCTCCAGAGCTTACAGAGGATACTTCAAGGCTCTGTTGCGGTTCAAGTGAGTTATTGTGATCTTCGTTGTAACTTGTGTGTTGATTTTTTATGCTGTTTAGCTTCAGTTAAATTCTTTTCTGAATTCCTTTAATCCAGATGTTCTCTATTCTTTTTTGTTGTTAAATCAGATAGTTATTTTCATCTCCTCTGTCCCTCGTACAATCGTATCATTTACAGGTGAACAGTGGAGTGCTCAGTGTTTGTACAGCTTTCCTGTCTGGCGAGCCTGCAACAAGGTTGCGGTCACAGGAGCTGCAACAACTGATCGCTGCTCTTCTTGAATTTATGGCTGTTTGTAAGCATGCAATCCGTGTGCACTTTAGATTAATTGGAGAGGAAGATCAAGAATTCCACACACAGCTTGTCAATGGATTTCAGTCACTAACTGCAGAATTGTCTCATTACATCCCTGCCATTCTTTCCGAACTTTGATCATAAGATGGCCTTTTCCTATGCGTTTTCTTTTTGTAGTTTTTATTTTGGGTAATGTAGAACGGTTTTATCTGTTTATAATTGTCTTTCAAAAACTATCTGGTGGGTGGGTGTTCATATGTCTCGGTTTCTTCGGTTTGAATTGAAAGCTAATGTTATATTTCCTATGTGCTATTTACCAGTTGAGAGTGGCAGTGCTATGTAACTGTGGAACCCTTCTAGTTCAACACATTATGTGAGCTTTTCAAAATTTGTTACCTGCCAACATCTCAATTTTAACGGTTTATTGATAAAGTAACTGAAATTGACACACACACACACACACAGAGGATATTGACTTGTTATTAAATTAATTAGCTGCATAATTGTAATTGAAACTTGACAACATAGTATTTTTGTTTGTCTGATTTAATTTGCAAATTATAATTAACATAAAAAAAAAACATCATATTACTAATATTAAATTGAAGCAATTCAGTTCTTATTTGTTCATGATAACATTCATATTAGCTGAAATACTGTTAAAGAGATTGTAAATTGTTTTTCCATTTTAATTTAAATTATTAAAAAGCCTTTTGTATTCAATTCTTATTATCCTTCAATTTTTGTGGAATAATATAGTTTGTCCACTGACAATTTGATTATATTTTGAAGTTTAGCCAAGCATGTCCAAATGAAATAATTCAAGAATTTATATTATGATACTTTTTAGTTAGAAAGTAACACAACTAGATACTAGTTGATTCAAAAAATTAATTCACAAATATTGAAAATTGAAAAGAAGCAACTAAACATTTTTATACTTGTCTTTTGTCTGAGCTTTGGTGTGTGTATATATATATATAGCATCTGTTTGTTTGGTATACATTAAAATTTTTTATTTTCATTTTTCTATTCATTTTCAACCATAATTCTTTAATAAATAATATTTATATCACATCAATAATTTTTCCTTCTTTTTTAACCACACATTTTTCATCAATTTACTATTTCATAATACATTCTTCCAAAATAATGCGGTTCAAACACACCCTTAATTATCCAAATGCATTTCGGTCACTTAAATTATGCTGTCACTAGAGCGTCACAATCTGTAGCCATTGCAGAAGTCAGAAGCATCTAACTCTGGTTTGATACAATTAGAATCTCTGATGCATGCTTTGGAAGTAAATCTGGTTTTTATTTTTTTATTTTTTCTAATACATCCTTAATCTTGAATTTCTACGAATATTGGGTGCCGTTTTGAAAATTTTCTTGATATCTGGGATGTCTATGACCTAACAGTCATCAGGCAAGAAGTCACGGCTTCACTCAAGAATCGAGACTAATATTTTCTTTGTGCAGTCCATGTGTGCGGTTCGTGCGAAACTTGCAAGTGTACAAAATTGTTGACAAATAATAGATTCAGTGAGTTGAGAGTATTGTCCCCAGGGAATAAATTTCAATTCAAGTGTACTAAATTTTTATGGAATTTGAATTATGTAAACAAAAAAATTTGATTTTTATAATTATTTTAAATTAATCTAAGAAAGCGGAAGAATTATGGTTTGTATCAAATAATAAATAATTGTATTGGATTTTGAATCCGCCTATTGCTATCTATAATCTATTTCAATTCTTGATTTGTAATTTCAATCATGTTCATGTATTATTGACAATCAATAAAGTTATGGTATATAATTTTCTTTTCCAAGGCAAATCAAATCTATCATAATCATGACCCCGAATGTATTCCTAGCCAGAATTCAAATTATTAGAATGCATTAAATTTTAGATTATATATATGATTGCACGTGTGATAAATATTATTCCTAATATCTATTATAAATATATTAATTTTGTCTCATTTTAAATTTATTGTGCATCTCTTAACACTACAACAAGCAACTAATTATCTAATTGGTGATCAAGTAATTAAATAATGTAATTGATATATAACATTAATCAAGAAACACAAGAAATAAATTAAACTACTTGTCTTAAATTAAAACAAATAAATAATAGGCTCCATCTTCATCTAATATAAAAACGAATCTAGTCTAGTATATTAATATATAAATTACAAGAAAAATAATAGAAAAATATCACCAGATTATGAAATAATTCAAAAGATATTGATTTTCAAGTCCAATGTTGAGTTTTTCAAAATTTTGATGTAATTGACATTTAATTCTTTGCTAGTACTTAACATTTTCTCTTAAAATATAGCAACTGACCCCTTGTTTTTGATAAATTTGATGATATTATTGTGTATGAAAAGACAAGAGAGGGTTTTCTCAATGTCTGCACACGTCTTGTATTATATAAGGTGAAATTAGGTCAAAAAATACGTCAAAGTCGAGTTCCAAGAGAGTTTCAATCAAATAAGAAAAATTGTCTTCGTGCGTGCATGATTATGTATCTGTACAGTAGTCAGTATTTTGATCATAACTTTCTCTCGAAATATTTGATTGAGGCGATTCAAAGTTTTTTGGAAAGCTAACTCAAAACACAACAATTCTTCTTGAAATAGAATTTCTTCAATTCAAACATTTGCTATCCAAAAATTGGGTCTCGATCTCAAACTAAAAATCTGGAACATACTTCGTGCAGTTGGAAATTAATTTGTAAAAATCTTTGATTATATTTCACTCATTTTTTACTTTTATTTACTTCCAATTGACTCCTAACAAACTTCACTTATCGTTTTTTGGTCCACTATTGGATATTTGGGATTTGATCCCGAACTTTGATTTTCTTTCATTTTTGCCCTCTTTTCGTTCTTTTTCTTCCAATTCCATCCATTTGCATCTAGCTTTACCAAACAAACAAAATTAACCTCTAATTAAGTCTTATGTAATCAAAATTTATTACAATTAATTTCATCTAACGGTCTGGATACACTTATCACGTGCTCTCATATAGATCTCTCAAAAAGCAAATAAATTGTGCTAGTTCAATTCCAGAATCCTTTTGGGTTTTTATTTCTTATTTCACATTTATGCAAGTATCGGACTTGAGAGTTTCCGAATTACCAAGTTGAGAACTTTATCTGGAGTGAGACTCTTATTTCCTCTCTCTCTCTCGCCCCCACCCTCTCAATTTTCCTTCTTTTAGGTTGTACGGGGCTGTAATGGTAAGGACATGAAACGTAAATAGATGTCTTCCACTCTGATATAGGATAGAGATTATTATTATTTTAATACATGATTGATTGTAAGGAAGAATTTACATTTTGCATGAGACAGTGTGGGATGTGCATATTTTATGGATGTTTTAATTTTGCAATAGAGTTAATAAGGCCATTTGAAACACGAACAGAAGCCCTAAGAAATGAACTCCCACGTCTCCAGAATTTACAAAGGATACTTTGAGGTTCTGTTGCAGCTCAAGTGAGTTATTGTGATCTTCTTCGTAACTTGTGCTTGTCAATATTTTGATGCTGTTTAGCTTCAGTAAGATTCTTTCCTGAATTCCTTTAATTCCAATGTCCTCTCTCTTTTATTGCTGTTAATCAGATAGTTATTTCATGCACTTGATACATTTACAGGTGAACAGTGGAGTGCTTAGTGTTTGTACAGCGTTCCTCTCTGGCGAGTCTGCAACAAGGTTGAGGTCGGAGGAGCTGCAACAATTGCAAGGCCGGTCCTGTGATTTTTGGGGCCCAAGGCAAACTCCATAAATTAGGCCTCTTAAAATCAACGTAAATCCAAAATTCAATAGTGTATTAATCTATCCAGGAGATATGATGTATGAATCTATATCTAATGCCAAACGATTAACATAAAAGACAATTACAAAATATTTCAATCATCTTACAATTAAAGTTTTCAATATAGTTACTCCGTGCACCTGTGCTTCAAACATTCCCTAAATATTCAATAATAATTTAGGACAAACCATCGCTTACCTGAGAAGTATAATTTCGAGGAAAATTATGAAATCACATTATCACACCCTTGAGGATTACACCCTGGAGGAAAATTATGAACTCATAATATGTTTAGTGCACTCAAAACCGAACCCTTCATAAGATAAATTTAACACAAAAAATGCAGACAACATCAATGATTAATGGCCCCCGGTTCAAAATTCTCGACAACAACTTATGTTTGGCTGTGCTTTAACTTATATGACAAATCTTTTTAGTGCAATACACATTAATACTGAAAATATTCATGTTGTTCCATGTTGTAATCTCATTATAGTTCTCCATCCATCCCCTGCCAAAAATCCTAAGATTTCAATTGGAGAAATTAATTTGTAAACCACCAAATCAATTCTCTGCACTTTGACTCAATTGATAACATGAAGGCCAAGTTGAAAGAAACAGAGCAGTGAGCAAAGACTTGCTTGGAAGTTAGTTTCACTTCTAAGATAAGCAGTGTTAGTTCTAAAGTTACCTTACACAAAGGGAACCATCAATTACATTCACAAGCTCAAAGGAAGAATCATGCTAAATCTAAACTTCGTAACAGCTGCTATTGAAATCTGCATTTGTAATTGATTATCATTTCCTCTTTAGCAGAAGTTTATCAAATTCCCTAACTCACATGTTAATGTTGAGATCTGCTATCAAAGAGAACCTCTGTATGTGTTCACCAAATACAACCTCTAATGTAATACAGATTTCAAAGAACTCAGATACATACAATGAAAAAAAGGGTTGGCCAAAACACAAGGGTCTAGCAACTATTGTTTTTAGGAGAATCACACACGAGTTACCTTACCCCTGAGGAAGCAAGCCAAACATGCCCCCAAAAAAAATTCAGTTAAAAACACCACCCCGTCCCCTCACAACAGAGATAAATTTCCTGCCCACATGCCACATTATGGCTTGAAACCAAACTGAATTGCAAATGACAAATGATAAATGGACATTTTGGACAAAAACAGGCCGGCAGGCCATAAAGGTACAAAAACAGATTCTCAAGAAATCTCACCTTTTTAATCTTTCCACGGGTTGGAGTTGGAGGACATCGTCGGTCGTCTGTCCGATTGGAGTTGGAGGAGACGAGGTCGAGCAGGAGGTAATGAAAATGGATTTCCCTTTTTCCTCCTTTAATTAAACAAATTGGGCCAAAATAGGCCCCTTCCTGTTTTGGGCCAAAGTCGTCGACCTCATTTGCCTCGCCACAGAACCGGCCCTGAACAATTGAATGCTGCTCTTCCTGAATTTATGTCTGTTTCTAAGCGTGCCATCCATGTGCAATTTAGGTTAATCGGGGAGGAAGATCAGGAATTCCACACACAACTCATCAATGGATTTCAGTCAATAACTGCAGAATTGTCTCATTACCTCCCTTCCGTTCTTTCTGAACTTTGACCATAAGATGTCTCTTTTCTCCCTTGCATCTTCTTTTCGGATCGTGAATGACTATACAACGGTTTTAACTGTTTATAATTGTCTTCCAAAATCTATCCGGATGTTTGTTCATGTCTCCTCCGTGGAGCTTGGCTCAATGATGAACATGCTTTTGCTGATTGGGTATCATTTGTTGGGCTGGTTTGCTGACCTTAAGTGAGCTGTGTTGGTCGAATTCTTTGATTACTTGGTGACTACTGCCTTATTTGAAATGAAGTGTATTTTTTGGTGAAACATGATTTCCTTTATTGGATTTGGACAGTCCAGATGTCACCAAGTGTAGCCCCAATTACCATTGGATGGAGACCTTTGAGTGACTTCTATTATCTGTTCATTTGCCTAGGGTTTGAGATGGATTTATTCATTCATGCTTTCCCTCTGACCATCTCTGTGATTTTACATCTTCTTTTCTCTTTCACTCAAAAAAAGGAAGATAGTCGTTTTTGATCTGGTTGTATCAACTTGTATAAATTTTGAGTGGTTTATGTGTTCATGAGTGAACGTTTTGTATAGATCGAAAGGCTAGTGTTGATGAAATCTTGAGTGGTTTTTCTAAGTGCCTTTTGAAAGTGTATTTTGGACAGTTTATTGATTCTTGTTTATAGTGATATCTTCCCGTGGTGGAAGTTCAAATGGGGATTAGGAACTCCGGTTCTAAACCTTTTGCCTTAGGGTGAAAATAATTGTGTTCATTACATTTACTTTCAATTCCTCGTTTTACTTCTATCGATTTGTTGGTTAAAAGTAACTAATAATTTTTGAACTTTGTCATAACAGTGGTATCAATGCGTTAGACGGTGGTTCTTAGCTTCGATCTGTGTAGATCTGAAAGTTTGACACTTGATTCAGTTGTTCATTTTATTTCTTGAAACCATAATAAAAGGATCTGGAGAGTTCGTTCTTATTTTATTATTTAAAGTACAGATTTGTTGCTTATACTTTAAAGCCCCTTGCAAACGTGTTTAAATATTTAGATCTGAGACTTTTCTTGGCAATACCTTTGTCCAGAAACCCTACGAGTTGTTTGGAATATGAGGGTTACCTTGTTTTTGAGTTAAAGATCTAGATGTTAATCCTCTGTGTGTGTTCTTTATGACTGTATATTGCATACTGTGAAAATTTGTACGTATCCTTGTTAAGTAGGACGTTTCTGTGGATGTATTGCTTGGAATAAACCTCTGTGAAATATTGAACAATTGTTTATACAACTGCACATACTTTGTATTTTTTTAGATTTGTCTCTTGTGTGTTGATATCTGAATCATTACTAGTTATATATTCTTCTAAAGTGTCTGTGTGATCTGTATACTTTAATATGAATTGGAAGTTTTTAATGATAAATGAGACTTTAGTCTCTGGCACCAGAAAATGAAAGCATTTTTGTTTCAACAAAAATGTGTTAAGGCCATTGATGAGTCATGACCAGCGGATCTTGAATCTAGTAAAGTGACTAAACGAGATGAAACTGCATGGAGCTCTATTTTTCTACATTTGTTTGAAAATGTACTAAGAAAAATTGGTACAACAAAGACTGCTGCTGAATTGTGGAAAAAAAAGTAGAAACAACTTATTTGAATAAGACCATTCCAAATAAGGTGTATCTTCTGAAACAATTCTTTGATTTTAAACTGGACCCGTCTCTTGACCTTGAAGCTAATATTGATAGATTCAACAGATTATCCCGTGACCTAGCCAACTGTGATGAGAAACTCTCAAAAGATCAGATGTAATTATTAATACCTTAAGAAATAAGGAGCCATAACTTAAATCTGAAAGGAAAGAATCTGTTAGTGGGATGAATTTGATGGCTAAGTCTAAGTTTAATACTAGAAACAATAATGTCAAAAAGAAATGTGGACACAAGAAAAAGAGAAATAAAAAAGATAAAATGAAACTGAAAGGTATTTACTGTCAAGAGTAAGGTCATTTTNATAAAATGAAAATAAATGGTAAAAAATGTTTTTTCTATCAAGTAGAAGGTCATTTTATCAAAGATTGCCCTAAAACACTTATTGATAACAGAAATAAGTCTAAAATTAATGGTGATGCAACATTAGCATGCAACAATGAGGACAATGTTGATGAAGTTTATGTTGTTGTAAACTATCAACCTAGTCAAGAATGAATTCTTGACTCAGGGTGCACCTTCCATATGTGTCGTAACAGAGAACGGTTTATTGATTTTGAAAATGTAAATGGTAGTCAAGTTTTAATGGGTAATCATATGACATGTCAAGTTAAGGGAATATGAACTATCACTTTGAGAGTAAATTGTAATTATCAACTAGTCTTAGAAAAGACTAGGTATGTTCCCGATCTTTAAAGAAATCTGATTTATTTAGATGTATTAGATTACCTAAACTATGACATTATGATTAATAAGGGATACATTAAAATCTTGAGGGACTCACACTTGATTGTTGAAGCTCCCAAGAGACATGGTCTTTACATTTGTAAACTCAAAACTTATTTGACTCAACTTCAGCAGCAACCTCTGTTCAAAATGATAAGTCACAAATATAGTACAAAAGATTGGATCATATTATTGACAAATATCTACATAATTTGGAAAATAAGGTGCTTTTGAAAAAGATAACATTACGAAACTCAGTTTTTGTAATTATTGCATTCTAGGAAAAAATTAACAAATTACCTTTTTTTGCCTTAAATGCATAAATCTGTATCTATACTTGAATACTTGCATGCTAATCTTTGGGGACCAACTTCTGTACCTACTCATACTAGTTATAAATACTTTTTGCTCGTCATTGATGATTTTTCTAGAAAAAAATAGATTTTTCTTTTAACATCTAAATCTTATACTTTTGTTACCTTTAAAGATTGGAATTTTTTTTTATTGAAAACCAAACTGATAAAAGGATTAAAGTGTTAAGAACTGATAATGGTCTGAAATTTTACAATTTTGAGTTTGATGAGTTGTGCAAACTGCATGATATATTAAGACACATAACTATTACACACACTCCACAACAAAATGACTTGGTTGAAAGAATGACTAGAATTGTTCTTGAAAAAGTTAGATATATGCTATTAAGTTATGGTCTTCCCAAGCTATTTTGGGGAGAAGCTGCTAAAACTGCAAGTTATCTTATTAATAGAAGTCCTTCTAGTGCTATACACTTTAAACTCCTGAAGAAATGTGGTATGGAAAGCCTGTTGACCTAAGTAACTTGAGAGTCTTTGGGTGTGCATCTTTTGCACATCAATCTGAAGGGAAATTAAACCCTAGAGCACTTAAATGTATATTCCTAGGCTATGGTGAAGGAGTGAAAGGGTATATGTTATGAGTAAGGGAAACTAAAGGATATAAGGTCATTGTAAGTAGAAATCTTGTGTTTAATGAAAATGATCTACCTTGTTTTACAAAAGAGAACATTACTGTACCTCTGAGTCAAACTGATAGTGTAGAGTGAGAAACTAAAATTGAGGTGGAGCACAATAATGTTGATATCAACAAATTGATGTTCAAACTGATAATGACAATGTTCAGATTCATAAAGATGAAGACTCTGAACAATCTGAAGCTGATTTAGAAATAGATCAACCTTTAGATGATTATCAACTTACTAGAGATAGGCAAAGAAGGCAGATTAGACCACCTGTTAGGTTTGATGATGAAGTATCTTTTTTGACCTTTTAAGGGTTAATTGAAAATGAACCTAAATCCTTCAAAGAAGCTATGAATTGCAAGGATTCCAAGCATTGACTTGAAGCAATGCAAGATGAAATGAAAACACTTCAAAAAAATAAAACCTGGATTTTGACTAAAAGGCCTGAAGGAAAAAAGGGTTGTTGTAAATGGGTTTTTAAAATAAAAAAGGGGGAACAAATTGAAAATGACAGTAGATACAAAGCTAGAATTGTGGTTAAAGGCTTCACTCAAAAGAGGGAATAAATTTCAATGAGATCTTTTCTCTTGTTGTAAAATTTACAATTGTTAGGGTAATTCTAGCCTTAGCAGCTCAATTTAACTGGGAATTGGATCAACTAAATGTAAAAACTATTTTTTTAAATGATGATCTTGATGAACTATTTACATGGAACAACCAAAATATTTTGAAGTAAACAAAAATTCAGACTTAGTATGCCTTATTAAAAAGTCTTTATATAGTTTAAAACAGGCTCCAAGACAATGTCAAGAGATTTGATACCTTTGTGTTTGAACTTGGTTTTAAAAGAAGCAATTTTGATACATGTCTTTATTGCAAAGGAAATGGAGGTGATAATTTACTCTATCTTCTTCTTTATGTTGATGACATGCTCTTAGCTAGTCATGAAATAAAAGAGATAAAGTCAATTAAAACCAAATTGAAATCAGAATTTGAAATGAAGGACTTAGGAGCTTGTTTTGTATTGATTAAAATTCAATTAAAATTGAAAATATAGCCGTTATTGGGTCCCACTCGTCTAATAAAAGTCAACAATAACGAATAATTTTTCAATTTTAATCTGATTTTAATCTCTACCGAACACGCCTTAGGTCCTGTTAGAAAGATTTTAGGTATTGAAATTAAAAGGAATAGAAGATAGGGCACATGAAGTCTCAGTAAAAAAATCTTATGTTTTGGAATTATTGGAAGAATTTGCTATATCTAATGTTAAAAGTGTGAGTTTATTTTCAGCAAATCATTTTAAACTTTTAAATGATCAATGTCCAAAGTACGAAGATGAGTTTAGAAGAATGTCAAGAGTGCTATATCCTAATGCAGTTGTGTTTGCTATGCATCTAACGGTCTGTTCCAGACCTGATTGGGCTCACTCAATAAGTGTATTGAGTAGATATATATCCAATCCAGGTGAAGCTCATTGGGAATCTATGGAATGGCTTCTTAGATACATTAAGGGAACTTGTGACTTAGGAATACAATATAAAAAACAATCAGAGGGTGTTATTTTGAGGGGTTATATAGATTCTAACTATGCAGGTGATAGAGATAACAGAAAATTCACTTCTGCCTATGTATATACTTTATGTAATTCTTGCACAAGTTGAAAATCTCAACTACAAAAGATTATTGCATTATCTTCTACTAATGCAGAATATATAGTTGCAATTGATGTTATAAAAGATTGAATTTGGTTGAAAGGACTTTTAAATGAATTTGATTTTGTTTAAGATGTTTTATATTCTGATAGCCAATCTGCCATCTATTTGAGTAGAAATCTTGTTTTACATAATAGATCTAAACATGTTGATATTAAACCCCTGTTTGGTACACATTATAATTTTCATTTTCATTCTTCTACTCATTTTCAACTACACATTCTTCAATAAAATAATATTTTTCATCACATCAATAACTTTTCCTTCTTTTTCAACCACATCCATCAATTTACTATTTCAGAATACATTCTTTCAAAATAATGTGGTTCAAACACATCCTAAATTTCACTTTATTAGAGATCTTATCTCTCAAAGTATTGTGAAACTTGAAAAAACTTCTACTTTAACCTTGCTGATGTTGGTACTAAAGTGCTTTAAACAAGTTTTTGGACTGTTTAAGTCAGCTGAACCTTAACACTTGTTGATTTGTGTTTTTTCAGGAATAAGTGCAAATGATGCCATGTTTGGAGGAATCACTATAACTAAAACTGGAATCATTGCACAAAGGTGGAAATTGTGGAGATTGGCACAATGATGAACATGCTTTTGCTGATTGGGTGGTTATTTGTTGGGCTGGTTTGCTGAACTTAAGTGGGCTGTGTGGCCGAGTTCTTTGATTACTTGGTGCCTGCTGCATTATTTGAAATGAAGCGTGTTTTTTTGGCGAAACACGATATCCTTTATTGGATTTGGACAGCCTAGTCATGTCAAAACGGGTGGGCCGGGCCGGCCCGGCCCGCACACTATTAGGCCCATGCACGGACCACTTTTGGAATGAATCGGCCCACG
>CAIGRF010382319.1:7651-18675 GCA_903798235.1 Fraxinus ornus | reverse complement strand
CCTGTTTGGTACACATTATAATTTTCATTTTCATTCTTCTACTCATTTTCAACTACACATTCTTCAATAAAATAATATTTTTCATCACATCAATAACTTTTCCTTCTTTTTCAACCACATCCATCAATTTACTATTTCAGAATACATTCTTTCAAAATAATGTGGCTCAAACACATCCTAAATTTCACTTTATTAGAGATCTTATCTCTCAAAGTATTGTGAAACTTGAAAAAACTTCTACTTTAACCTTGCTGATGTTGGTACTAAAGTGCTTTAAACAAGTTTTTGGACTGTTTAAGTCAGCTGAACCTTAACACTTGTTGATTTGTGTTTTTTCAGGAATAAGTGCAAATGATGCCATGTTTGGAGGAATCACTATAACTAAAACTGGAATCATTGCACAAAGGTGGAAATTGTGGAGATTGGCACAATGATGAACATGCTTTTGCTGATTGGGTGGTTATTTGTTGGGCTGGTTTGCTGAACTTAAGTGGGCTGTGTGGCCGAGTTCTTTGATTACTTGGTGACTGCTGCTTTATTTGAAATGAAGCGTGTTTTTTTGGCGAAACACGATTTCCTTTATTGGATTTGGACAGCCCAGCCAATTATCGTTGGATGGAGACCTTCGAGTGACTTCTATTATCTGTTCATTTGCCTAGGGTTTGAACCTTGTCATAACATTCTCACTGTAGGTTCTTTGATTTGAATTGAATTGAAAGCTAATGTTATATTTCCAATTGCTTTCCATATCTATGGGCTATTTACCAATTGAGTGGCATTACTATGTAACTGTGGAACTCCTCAAGTTCAACACATTATGTGAGTGCCATTTTAATTTGCATATGCTAATCACTAATTTTTTTCAAGATTGGCTTGCATGAAATTATATGGTGCTTTATTGTGTTCTTCATTGGTATATGTAAAGATCTTGGTTTTGTTGGAAAAACTGCAATATAATAATGGTTAATGGCTGACTTTGAAGCTATTTTTGAGCGGGACCCGTTTGGCTATTTTGGAAGATGGAAGTTGATTTATGTTCTCCTCCGTGAGTGCATCGAAATCATGTATTTACTTGCCAAAAATGATGTTCGGGTGAATGAGATATTGGAGCTCAAAGTACCCAAATTGAAATAAGTATATGTGTTGAAAGGGAACCAATTAATGGTTGTCCCACATAGGAAATAGATGAAAGCAAAAAGCACTTTATAAAGGATTGCACTTTAGAATGGTGTAATCATGTGTAGCATAGAGGCTCTCTCCACGTGCGCGCGCAGGGGGGGGTGCAAATCTTGGACCGAAATTGGCTTCGGACCTTGAACTTGTGTGCGAGCGCGACCTGCGTACACGAATGTCGGACCGAAAGGAGCAAAATTGGCCCCTTAGGAGTGTCCACGTTTTGCTACATTATTTAATTTTTTCAATAGACTTTTGGTTTTCCAAAACTGTTGAAACTCCTAAAACTCCAATGTTAATTGCTATGAAGTTATTGAGCAATTATCCTACAATAACTCTATATAGCCATCTCGTTTTTCCACAGTCCAGTACATGATTTTCATCTGCAAATTCATCTGTGTCCAGTCTCTGCTTTTCTGCATTTTTCATTTCGTTTCGAGTCTTTGGTGATATTTTTCAGACGCTTGTTCAGTTCGCCGGAGTAAAGTCTGTTGTGCTCAGATTTTACTGGTTCTTCCGTTGTATCCTGGGAAGCAGACGCTCGTTCATACCTCAAGCACGTACGGTGAGGGGGCGAATCTGTTTTAAGGAAACTGTGTTTGACACAGGCCTCGGGTTAAAAGTGTTATACAGTTTTCATAATTTGTTGTTACTTGTTTTGCATGTTTATATTCTGCAATTCTTGTTTAATTATTTACTGGAAAAGATAATTAGTTTAAATCTGTTATTTTTATCTATGATTAGCAAGTCATAAAATTTGTTATATAATTGGACTTTTTATCTACTAATTGTATTTTGTAAATCCGGGATTTTTATGTAAATCCAGTATTCGATATTGAAACTAATTTTCCTACAGGTTTATATATTAAAACTTGTATATTATCTCCTGAATAACAAACTTGTAGCATCAAAGATTTAAAGCTTGACTTAAGAAAACAAATTCGACAATGGATGTTGTTTTACATTGAATCTACCCATAAAAGTAGCAGCACTTGGCAATAGTACGTGTTTTTCGTATCTCTTCTAACACTTGCTAGTGCCAGTAGCTCGATCTGGAACGTACGTGGCAATGGTACGTAATTTTAATATCTCTTCTACTTCCTGCTACTACTAGTAGGTCGATCTGCAACAAAGTTCCTCAGTGAAGGGGATTGAGTGAGAGTAAAAGGGGTGACAGTGGTATTCTGGTTTGCATTTTTCTGCTTTATTCTTCTCCTTGCTATGTAACCACGAATCCAGGGAGTCACATCCTCGTTTATCTTGATTATGATGAAGAAAATGATACGGTAGATGATGATCATGCTGAGGATGACACTGAGATCAATCCATTTTGATCTATTAACGTCAATTTGGAAAACGTACTCTAATATATATTCTCCAGAAATTTTGGGAAGATCAGGAGTCTGGTTGTCGAACATCAAGCCTTTAAGATCATTTTGGTATTGCCCCTGAGATAATACAATCAGTCATTCCATCCGATTGTTATAGATGAAACAAATAGCTAACATATGAAGGGTTGGGTTACCTGTAGAGCCCAGAAGTGGAAACTAATGTAAGACATTGGGTAACGCCAGAAGGGCTTTGGGATGTCGTTTGGGAGGCGGAAGTAGCCAGAAACTAGCATAAATATCCCCTGTAATGAATCCATGTGAATAAGAGAAGAAATGACAAGGAAAGGAAAGCAGAGATGGGCAATATTTCACCTGAATTCCTGCCCCGATGATGATACCCATGAGGAAGTTAGGAACGACACTGGCTATAGCCATCATCAGGCTCTCAACAACCGTCACACTTGCATAGAGGCACAGCACGAAGAATAGATAATGTACGAATCCCGGGTGGAGGTTTACCATGAAGTAGCAAATAGTACCAGAAATAAAGGTTATCAATATCAGAAAAGGGGTTGCAGATAATGTGTTGCTGATCACAAATGCAGTCACACCATAGTGCCCATTCATCCTTTCCCTTTGGAAAACCTGTAGTAGAAGCAACACACTGAATCAAATAAATACTTTTTCGGTTATTGAGGAAAAGAACCAAGCCAGTACTGTATAATTTGACACACCTTCATATCTTCCACAAACGAAGGAAACCCACCAATGGACATGAACGTTACAAAACCAAACACAAATGACGCGCATGCGCCCCTTGCCTATATGCCAAGGTAACAAGATAAATGAGATGAAAATTCGAGGAAGGAGATAGTTGACATATTGAATGCTGTAAGGGAATCAGAAATATTTACCAGGATCGAATTGTACCCAGTTCCTACATTCAAATAGATGGTTCCAATGCAAACCGTGACTACCATGTAGATAACAAGCCTCAACCAGTAATAACCAAAGTCCCTTGACATATTAACAAACGAACGTTTGGTTAAGGTAAAGGCCTGCATGAAGAAACTAGCTTGACTCCCTCCTGAATCTAACACGGTTCCTTTCTGCAACACATGATAAAATGGTGAGCGAGTCAGCGGTTGATCAGAAAACGTTGTATGATGGAATATTGCAGATCATTTCATAATACTCACAACTTTTGACATCTCCTCAATCTTTTCATTAGCCGAATAGTAATACTGAGAAGTACGAAAAGAGTCGATAAGAGTTCTCATAGCTTCCAATGTGGTCACTTTGTCCAGAGGATCATCATTTGACTCAAACTGATAGCAAAACAAGTTGAAAAGAGTAGTCATTAAACATGAACTAAATGAGGATGAATCAATAATTATATTAATCAGCTATTAGAAATTTGTGACTCTAAGTTGGTTTCCTCTTCCCCTTCTTTTGAAATAAGTAATGGAACTTCTCTCCAAGTATACTGATATTCCTGTCATCCCTCATAAAAAGGGCTTTGTATGTATTTAAGCACCAGAAACTCTCATCCCTTGTTCCAGCTAACTAATTTCATAATGTCTGTATTACGTGTTCTAAAGGTCAGAAAATTTGCTTTAGGCATGGTATGGTGAATAAGCACCTTACCATATACGAATATCAATTCTTCTTTGCATTTGGTACCAACACAATTGATAATGGGACAAGCATTAATATGAATCAAATTAATTACCCGCAGTTTCATCGATCCTTTTAGAGTTGCTTTAACTTTGTCGAAATCAGAATTGATACATCGGAGGAAATGATCAGACGGGTTCCTGAGAGGAGGACAGGGAAATCCAGCATGTGCGAAGAACTGCATACACCACTTCACATAAGACTCCCACTTCATAATCGAATGTAAAATCGGAAAAGGAAAAAGAAGTGAAGGACTTCTTACCTCATAGGCTTCAGATGCCTGACCAAAGTAAACTGTTTTGCCTCCAGAAAGTAAGTACAATCTGTCAAAAAGCTCGAAAACTTCACTGCTCGGCTGATGAATCGAGGCTATGACAGTCCGTCCATCTCTAGATAGACCGCGTAGTGTCTGAGTAACAAAGAAAGCCGATGCACTGCCAAGAAAAAGAATTTCATAATAAAAATCTCACATTAATTAAATATAAAAATATTAATCCACGTACAAGAACTTGGATTACTACTCTTAACGGGGTTGACTGAACCCCAAGTCTCACTAATAAGAAGCCCTCTAAAAGGATTTGATTAGTGGCTAGTAACCTGTCGAGTCCACTGGTTGGTTCATCAAGAAAAAGCAATCTCGGCCTCATCAGAATCTCGACCGCAATGCTAACCCTTCTCTTTTCTCCACCGCTGATGCCACGCAAATGCCAATTCCCAATAACAGTGTTAGCACAATCTTGCAGTCCCATTTCTACAATGGTGCTCTCTACCAATGTCCTTTTCTCAGACCACGGCATTCTATCAGGAAGCCGCAATCTTGCAGAATAAGAAATCGTTTCTCGCACAGTCAAAGTGCCAATCAAGTTGTCATCTTGAGTTACATAAGCCTGCAGGCAGCAAAAATCAATGATTCAATTGAATATAAGTAGTTTATAAAGAATTGAACCTAAGCAGCTAGTACATACTGCAGTCCCAAAAGAGAGCTTGGCCTTTCGACCATTAAGCAGAATGGTCCCTGATAGGAACGCATTTGCAGCAAGGCGGCCAGAGAGGGCATCGAGCAGTGTAGATTTGCCAGATCCAGAAGGACCCATAAGGGCTGTAAAGCTTCCAGGCTCAGCATAACCAGATAATCCTTCTAAAACATTCTGTGTTTCTCCATTGTTGAGTGTAACCATTACAGTTAGATCCTTCCAAGTTAGCCTGGCTGATACATCCCCTACTACATCTGTATTGGTTTTGTCCTTCCAAAGTGTCTCACTCAATGGACTTAAACCTCCAACTACAAGGCCATTGCCTTGTGGCTTACAGGCCTCAATCTCCACCATAACATCATCTGCTGAGCTCCTCATCTCGATGATCAAAAATGAGACACAAATAATATGTTTATATCCACTGAGAACTGGTGAGAATGGAATTTGTATGAGAGATGCAACTCTTGTGAATTTGACTCTCTCTCTCTCTCTCTCTCTCTCTCTCTTTCAAATTTATTGAGGATCAACCACCACTATCTTGAACTGTAAATATGGTTTTGTATAAATAAGAAAAATGGGGAAGGAATTGATGTGTTCCACTCTTACTTCCATAGTTTTGTGAGCTCATTAATGGGTACAGATAGATGTTGGTAGGAATCATTTAATACAAACCGACTTGTAAATTAATATAAACCATTAGGTGTCTCAATGGACATCGACTCCAACTGCTAGCGTCATTTTCTCAAACATTGTACACTATGATAGGCTTAATCCCTTCAAATTATTAGGCGTCATCTTGCCAAACATTATAGGCAATACAAACTAGTTACAGTGCATGGATGAAAATTGCGTGGTAGGAAAATCGAACCTCATTTTTTTTTGTATTCATGTTCCCAACATATTATTGTATTGGACAAAAGCTTATTGTATTGCACTTAGGTCCATTTTGGATGAAAATTGTCCATACGAATATTAAAGTGTCTATTTTTCAATAAACTGAAAAATAAAAATAAAACACCAAATCCTTCGTCTTCTTTCTGATCTCGTATCCAAATTTTGTTTCTTTTTTTCATTTTTATCTTTACTTATATATGTTTTAATCAAGAATTAGGGTAAAATGGTATTTTTGATGGGAAAAAAAAAAAAAAAAACTTTTATCGGGTTTGGACAAAAACAAAAAGAATGGTGACTAGTTTGCTACTAGGCAATAATGCTGCAATTTTCCTTAATTAATTTCATCAATACTACCATGCCTTTTTCATTTTTTCGGCACCGCCCATTGGACAGTCAAATAACACACCTTTCGTTCCTACTGGCCGCTATGTGTGAATAACAATTTGTTCGGTAACCACTATTTGACTGGTCTAGACCATGTTTGGCTGTACTTAAAAAGAACAAGTAAATCTTACATACGTTTGGACGACAAAATAGCCCTTTTCCGCTTCGCCAGGGAATCAGGGGAATGACGGGGAACATGATCCAGGCCTCGAACCATCCTGACTCTTATTTATTTTTATATTTTAAATTTAAATAGTATTTAAAATAATAATTCCAAGAAATGTGAACGAAAAATTGAAATATTTTAATTTCCGTCCTGCCTAAGGTTATCCTTAGGCCAAAGTCATGTAGGCAAGGCAATGGTCTAGGGTGGCCTCATATTTTGAGAGACCACAAAAAATAACCTGCCCAAGAAAGACAAGAGTGTCAAATATATTTGAGGGCATAAAAAATAACCTTAGGTTTGAACTTCCTCTCAACTTTCCAATTTCGTCGTCGTCGCCACGGTGCCATCCGCGGAGGAGCCCAATAAAGAAGGAAAAAGGTGACTAAAGAAGAGAAAAATATGAGGCTTTATTATTTATTTAATTTTTCCCCTGTATTTGTCAAATCATAGATGATATTTACGAGAATAAAGTCACTTGTTCATGCTAAAAAAATATATACAGTACAAACAGTCTGACTTGACAGTGTATGTGAGAATTTTTTTTCTTCAAACTGTCCAATTATGTATGGACACGTGTTTCATCTATTTTTGAGTATGTCCTTAAGTCTGTTCATGTAGGATGATTGTATTTACAACCTATAATCAAGTAATTTGGTTCTTCTTTGTTACCAGTCAGATGATGTATCAACCCCCTTAAGTTGAGTTTATCCTAGGTCTACAACCTTATTGATTGGGAACAAATTAAAAATGAACAAGTGGCGATGATGCAAAAATATTTTGCAATTAAACGAGACACAAGTTTGATCATTTGTACTTTTGACATTTATATTTCATGACGCAACGATAAGTTCTTGTGACAACTTGTATATGCTTCGCAAGTCAAGCACGGACTAATCTATAGATCATTAGACTTTGATTATACAAGTTGTCACAATGAACCTACTTTAAGGTATGTATATAAGTTTTGAGTATCCTTGAAGCCCAAGCCTAGACCCTCAAGTAGAGGCATGTGTGTTTTACATACTCTTCATCTTGTAATATGCTAGTTAGGGATAAATACGGTTCGATTATGGCAATTTTTGAACTATTTCTAAACCAAACCATTTTAAACGGTTTGGAGAAATTTCAAACCAAACCATTCTATTTTAATCTAAACCAATTTTTGCAGTTTGATTCGATTTCTAACCACGATTTAACAATATAAAACTACATATTTTATACAAATGAAAAAATAAATATATTATTTGAAATTTCACTATAGCACTTAAATTGAAACATTCTACACATAGATACGATAACATTAATGTATTTGTTTCAATACATAGTTAAACCAATAAATTAATACTAGGTTAAATTTAAGATTGCAATTATATTCTAATTAAGATAAGAAAATATTCTTATAAATAAATTATTATTTTCGTAAAGAGCCAATAGAAGCCGACTAACAAGTAAATTGTTGAATTATAAATTGATCTAATAAATAATAATTTTGGATAAAACAATTAGAAAAGTTAGAAAATTTGTGTAAATGGTATGGTTTGGTTTCAAGTGAATTTAACTATTGAAAACTAAAGAAAATCATTTTCAAACAATTTGGTTTAGTTTTTTAAATGGCCGAGACATAAACCACGTGACTCCAAATCAACGGTTTCAAAACCGCAATTAAAGTTCAGTTTGGCGGATTGACGATTTTTTTTTTTTTTGAATTAATCTATTTTTACAACATTGTTAACAATGTTGAATGTGGCTAAAAATGTTGGTTGAAACGATGAATTGTTTTTTAATCTGTCCAGTGAAATCATGTCATGTGGCATGTTATCAACAATGTTATCAAAATCCTTGTATACAAAACATTGGTTTTTTTTTTACACCCCAATGCTAATTACTATTTTTTCATTTTCCTACAATTTTTCCACTTCATATTCCAAATTAAATAGATATTTCTTAGGTTCAAATTTTTCGTAAATCATTTTATTCAACCAAATATATTTCAAATTTCATCTAGTTAAAGAAAACACTTTCAGCCTTAGTCCTACTAAGATCAATGATATTTCAAATTTCATCTAGTTATACCAGTCAGAAAACTAAGGCCGTACTTTCAGTCTCATACCGTACAGGTCATGACCAATTAGCCTGTCAAACAAATTTTGCATCGACCTGAGACGTCCGGTAGGATGTTGAAGTGGGCAATCGAGTTGAGTGAATTTGACATTGAGTTTAGGCCAAGAACAGCCATCAAGGTGCAAGCGTTGGCAGGTTTTGTCGCAGAGCTTACACCTCCGCCTAACTGCCCCCGGCAAATGGATGAAGTTTGGAAAATCTTTGTGGATGGATCCTCGCATATCGAGGGGTCCGGAGCGAGCATCATTATGATAGGTCCGAAATCTAAAGAGTTGGAGTATTCATTGCGCTTTGAATTCTCGGCAACGACTAATGACGCTGAATGGCCCAGCCAGACTTGGGGTAACGTCAGTCGAAATTTACAGTGACTCACAGTTGATTGTTGGACAGGTAACAGGTGAATTCGAGGCAAAAGACAGAAGGATGGGGGTTTACAAGCTTCAAAGGGGGTTTACAAGCTTCAAGATAACCCAGGTCCCTCGTAGAGACAAAGAAGGTGGACACCCTATCCAAGCTAACATCGACAAATCCTAAGAATCTACCCAGCACAGCAAGTGTGCAAGTCCTGCGATAGCCGAGCGTTTTGCTCATAGCTAACACAACTTGCACGGAACATGAAAAAAAACTGGTTAGATCCGTTCGTAGACTACTTGGTGGAAAACAAATTGCCAGATGATGCATTTGCACTAGAAGGCTGAAAATTTGGGTAGCCTCATTCATAATAATTGATGGACAGTTATACAAGCGATGATTCACCATGCCATACCTAAAATGCTTGCCCCCGACTGAAGCTCATGAGGTGTTGCTGGAAATATACTCGGGGATTTGTGGCAATCACCAAGAGGCAACCGCCCTTGACTTCAAAGCTCTGCGACAGGGGTATTACTGGCCCACAATGAAGGATGATGCTAAAGAATTTGTGAGAAAGTACGATGTATGTCAACGTTATAGAAATTTGATTCATGTTCCCGTCGAGCAACAGTCAGTCATTTTTTAAGTAAGCCATTTCTTTCAGTGGGGGTGGATATTCTAGGGTCTTTACCAGTGGCCAAGGGGCAGAGAAAGTTCTTGCTGGTAGCTATCGACTATTTTACAAAGTGGGTCGAAGTAGAGCCTTTGACAACTATTACAACAGCAAAAGCACAGAGCTTCATTCGAAAGAATATTATATGTAGATTTGACATACCGAGAGTCCTCATCATCGACAATGGCAGACAGTTTGACAACCATGACTTCAAAGCTTTTTGCTCTAGTTATCACAAAGATCACAAACTCACTTTCGTGGCTCACCCTCCCAGTCTAATGGGTAGGAGGAGGTAACAAATCGAGCGATCTTATGAGATCTTAAAACAATATTGGAAAAGGAAAAGGGGGCTTTGGGCAAACGAGTTGCCTAATATTCTGTTGGCGTATCACACGACCCCGAGAAACCACAGGAGAAACACTGTTCAAGTTATCCTTCGGGATGGAGGCTGTTGTCCCAGTAGAGGTCCTAAACGAGACTGGCAGGATGAAAGCTAAGCAGCTGGATGTCTCGACCACCAGCGTGGAGCTCGACCTACTAGACGGGGTGAGAGAGATAGTAGCTATGAGGATGACATCTTATAAGCGGAGGACCGCTGGGTATTTCAATCGTAAGGTGAAACTAAGAGTTTTCCAGTCAAGAGATCTTGTACTAAGGGAAGCAGTAGTAGCGAGTCACCCTCCATCTAAGCTCGGGCCGAATTGGGAAAGATCGTACGAGGTTATCTGAAGCCTTGAAAAGGGAGCTCACAGCTTAAAAGACTTGAAAGAAAAACTACGGCAGACCATGGAACACTGGGCATCTCAAGAAGTATTATTAGTAGACCAACAAGCAGAGATTTCGAGTAGCACGATGCTTGCCTTTAAATATAGTTGTTAAGGCATTTGTTATTTTTTATTTTCTGATGCAATGACCTCTTGTAAATATTGTAGCTAGAATTTTCGTGATGTAATACCTGCTACAGGCACACTTGATTGAAAATTTGTTTAATGAAAAGCTTGGATGACTGCAGATAATAAGGGCGCTAAAGAAAGGCCAGCCTAGCTGGGACGTCCCGGTACACCTACTGAGTCCCCAAATCTTGACAAGTTTAATTCTACTATGAGATTATGGTTTATGATTGGTTGAAACGAAGACTACAAATCTCCTTTATGGCCTCGAAGATTGCTCGACGCGTGGCGGTGAGCAACAAAGTCAAGAAATTGGCTAGCTCGAAATCGCCCTAAGGGCTGGTGGTGAGTTCTTAAAACCAAAAATGGTTAAGACTCAAAATCACCGAA